>JBCFXI010000799.1:0-106029 GCA_038496175.1 Ampulex compressa
CTCATCGTGACTCGTATCACGTTGCAGCACGTAATGATCATATATCTAGATCTAGTACGTGGGTGGTGATGGAAAATCATTCCGTTCGACTTAATAACGCGCAAACATCTCGCGACACCGAGGAACTGTCGATGATACATGACATCCAGGCGAAGCAGTATGTGGAGCACAACAGAAAGCGTGAAGAGGTGATCGTGTTGGCCAGCGACACCAAAGGTGGTCTGTTTAATCCCAGGGCTCTTTTATTCCTTACGCTATGGTATGTCTTTAGTGGATGTACTCTCTTTCTAAACAAGTACATACTTTCGTACATGGAGGGTGACCCAACTATCCTGGGTAAGGAGATTGTCATACCGTATTTAGAAAATTTCATAGTAGATACAAAATCAAATATTGTTTAATGATAAGATTGTTTATCATAAAGTTGGTATTGCGTGTACTTCAATAGGTGCTTGTCAAATGCTGATGACTGCGGTTTGTGGATTTATACAAATGTACTTTCCCTGTGGAATGTATAAAGCGAGTCCTCGCTTAATGAGACCACCGGGTTTTTACAAGCATATGACATTGGTCGGATGTACAAGGTTTACGACAGTAGTATTAGGATTAGTGTCGCTAAATTATGTAGCCGTAAGTTTCACGGAGACTATCAAAAGTAGTGCACCACTTTTTACCGTCCTCATTAGCAGATATTTATTAGGTAAATATGTTTAATATAGCAGATGATTATACCTTCTATTTAAGCATTATCTCAAGATAACTGTGTACGCGATAAAGCACTTTTATGAATGATGTCTCAAACAACAATATAGAGGTGTGATTATCATTAGTAGTATTCATTGTTTTCAATTTCTAATCATTTTGCAGGAGAACACACTGGATTATATGTAAATCTGTCCCTAATTCCTGTCATGGGTGGTCTTGCTCTGTGTTCCGTCAATGAAATCAGTTTTGATCTCAGAGGATTTATTGCAGCACTGGCCACTAATGTCACCGAATGTTTGCAAAATGTCTATTCAAAGATGTTGATCAGTGGAGACAATTTTAAATATACGTAAGATGCAGCTTTATCCTGACGCTAGTAGTCTGTTCTAAGTAATAAAAGGAGAGATTAGAATCGGACTAATAGAACATGTATTGTTTCTCATTGCATGTTTTTATGAAATTTCAGACCTGCAGAATTACAATTTTACACCAGTTTAGCATCAATTGTGGTGCAAATACCAGTGTCAATTTTATTAGTAGATATACCTACATTAGAGCATTCCTTGAGTTTCAAGCTATTTGCAGCATTCCTACTAAATGGAGTATTCTTCCACTTCCAAAGTATCACTGCTTATGTACTTATGGACTATGTCAGTCCTGTGACTCACAGGTAATTTTTTTCTTTTTTTTTTTAATTATTAAACCTATTTTATTGCCAAACAAGGCATTAAAGAATAATGCAATTTTTGTTGCAGTGTTGCCAATACAGCAAAGAGAGCGTTTCTGATATGGCTCTCAGTTTTGTTATTTAACAATCCGGTAACTGGTTTATCGGCACTAGGAACATCCTTTGTGATAGCAGGAGTATTATTATATAATCGTGCACAAGAATATGATAGGATGAATAGAGCAAAATTGCGGTATACGTCAAAAGTTAGTTTACAGTAATATACTTTTAAAATCAATAATGATATTGTAAGATGGAGTGCATTCATTGTGATCAGTGTATTATCATCGGATTTATAAAACGGCACTTCATATGATGCATTAGCAAAACTATTAAGTATTTTGTATTAAAACTTGTATTATAAAACGTGTAAAATTGACTTATAAAAACGTAGATTTTTAGAATCAAATTATTCTATACACATTATAAGATGGTCAGCATAATCGACAGAGTTATATTAGAAATGATATTAAATTATTATTGTACATAATTTTTAACTTATTTATATACTAATGAATCCAGTTGTTAATTACATTCACTCATCACAATCGTAAAAAATTATGGTTGTATGGGGATATTCAAAGTATTTTTTATTTTATCTTTAATTTGCAAAGAATTTAAGAAAATATAAAGCCTCATTGATATGAGCACTCCGTGGTAAAACGCTGATTAAGATCTTGATTGAAATACCATACACTTAAATGTTTAAGGAAAGGAAACTTGTTTATAAATAATATAAGTACATGCTACGTACATTTACAAAAATAGTATATTATATTTTGCACATTACTTCTTCAGTTGAACTATTCATATAATTAAACATATGTATACCCTCTGTTTGCTACATAATTCGGTAAATGCGGAATGTGTAAATGTCCTGTATGTAAATAACTTTTTTAAATATGTAATTCAAATCTACAAAGCAACTAATGTCTGACATACTTAAAAACATGTTATAGATGATAAAATAACACGATTCTAAAAATTGACGTACATGATAGTTTTATTAGTACAAACTCCCTTGATATCATTTCAATAAAAATTTTTACCTACTTAATCTCTGATTATTGCGAAGCTTTAAGAGCTTGATCAAGGTCATTCAAAAGGTCTTCCACTGTTTCTAATCCAATGGACAAACGCACCAGCTGATCGGTTATTCCTAATTTTGCTCTAGTTTCTGCTGGTATAGATGCATGCGTCATAACAGATCTATAGAAATAAATTTCAATTATTATGCATTTCAGTTTATAATCATTTTCAGAACAATCTTGCATACACTTACGGTAATTCCGCGAGGGATTCGAATCCTCCAAGGGATTCAGCCAAGGTGAATAATTTTAGTGCTTTTAGGAACTTTCTGGGATCACCTTTCAGATAAAATGAAACCATGCCACTGTGTCCAGAAGATTGTTTCCTAGCAATCTCATACTGTGGATGAGATGGAAGGTCTGAAATGTTGAAAACATTAATCTTATTTGGTTGCATTGTACTATCGCAAGAGTTAAAAGTCAACATTGTGGTATTTTATACTGATTATTTTACTATATACCGAATATACATTTAATACATACAAGGATGAAACACTTTTTCTACCAAAGAATGTGTCTCTAGAAATTTTGCAACAGTCAAACCATTTTCCATATGCCGTTGCATTCTGATCTCTAATGTTTTCAAACTTCGATTAACCATAGCACAATCAAATGGCGATGGAATAATACCCATTGCTGGAACAAAAATACGATAGATAAGATGAGACATAAGATATCGTAAGATAACATAGATTTTTTATGTTATAACGATAAAGATCCATATTCTAAAGGTTCTCTTCACCATTCTGTAAAAATTTGAGTCGTTCTGCAAGGTCCTCCCTGTTTGTAATTGCGGCCCCCATAATAATGTCTGAATGTCCATTCATATACTTTGTTAGAGAATACAGTACTATATCTGCACCAAGCTCCAATGGTCTCTAATGTCAGAAATAATAGAATTTCTATACAATACATTCGTATAGTACCAGTGTACCGGCCACAAAAAATTTTAACTCACTTGAAAGTAGCATGTCAAAAATGTATTGTCGACTACAAAAATAATATCTTCACGTTCAGATTTTATAATCTCAGCAATTGCTTTGATGTCTGCTACTTTGAGCAAAGGATTGGTGGGTGTCTCCATCCAAACCATCTGAAAAAAAAAGTTAAATACAATCCACTGATCAATATTTGTATTATATCTGTATTTCCTTGGTACCTTTGTATTTGGTTGTATCGCAGCTATTACATTTCGAGCTTCCGTCATATCCACAAAAGACACCTTAACACCCTGAGTATCTAAACATTTCTGGAAAAGGCGGCTTGTTCCACCGTAGACATCATCTCCAGACACAAGATGATCACCTGCCTTTAATAAAGAAGTCACGACCATAGTCGCACCTAGACCAGACGAAAAAGCAAATCCATGCTTTCCATTTTCCAATGCAGCCATACATGCTTCCAAAACTTTTCGAGTAGGATTTCCACTTCTACCATATTCAAAACCCTATATAAAATAAAAGTTATAACTAACATACCCAATACTGACATACATAAAAGAAGCTAAATGCAAGCATAGCGATTATAACATCAATCTTAATTGCTCACAATTATTTTTAATTAGCGCAGTTATAATTAACAGGTCCTAATTCTTTTTAAAAATAATCTATCAACATACTCTATGCTGTGCAGGTCCATCCTGCCGAAAAGTAGTAGACATAACAAGAGGTGGAATTACTGAGCAATGAGACCATTGTAATGGATCTTGGCCAGCATGAATAGCCCTTGTTGAAAATCCTGTACCGTGCTTTGGCATTGTCTTCCTCCTGATACAAGATGATACAGAATTACTCAACATTTAACTCTTATAAAAGACAGTTTTCAAACATAAGAAATTCTGTTAAAAATCATTTTTTCCGCTGAATAAAATTTCAAATACATTTCAAAAATTGGCTTATAATATATTTTAGTTATCTAAGGTCATCTGTGTGACATAATTTATCAAAAATAACAACACGTGCAATTACATATCATATCTCTGTGATAGGAATTAATCGTACATACAATATACGTTTGAATCGAATCCTAATATTTCGAAACGTGAGTGATACTTTGCTCCACATAAATGGGCATAAGGAAGTACAAGTATAACGTGATTTCAAAAGACATATTTATTCTTCAAGCTTTTATTTGAAATCTAGTAGCATTTACCGACCATGTCGAATTCGTATACTCCCATACTCACGTTGTCGACGAATCCTTCTGTCAGTGATGAAAGGCTGTCACTTAAAACGTGGCTACAATTGAATGATAAATGATCGATATATGCAGGCTGTTAACCTTGCCAATTTATTGCCACGACGCACACTGTCGAAGTAACGCTCGCACATAGTTAGCTTCTATTTATTGGCTCGAAGCTTGCTACATTTCGTCGAATCCACGAGTTACAGAACTTATAGAAATACCGACCTGTCTGAGATGTCGAAGGATTATGAAATCTACGTAATTATTTCATAACTTAAAGTGCAGTGCTCGTTTTTACCGATGTTATAAATATATAAAAAAAATCATAATAATATCTAATAGTATTTTAGGGAGGTTAATGCTATCGTTTGTTCGCCAACCAAATGTTCATGATAAATTGTTTAATAATAAAATGTTTAATTTGAATTTTCAGTATTAAATTTTTATCGCGCCTTATGCAATTTTCTTAAAAAGTAGCAAAATATCGGTAAATAATTACCACATGACAATATCAAAAATCTTATGGTTAAATGTATGAGAATTAGGTAGAAAGAAATTATCTATTTCGGCATTTAAAGGTTTCCATAGCTTATTATTTATAATTTGATCAATGTGAAGTGAAATGTCAAAATCTAGCAGACGACGTGCAGCTGTAGCTTTAAGAGCAGCTATTGGTCCTTAGCGTTCACCAATGTATACCTTGACCAATATCACGTGTTCCAACCATAATTAAATCGATATTTACTCGATTATTCGCCGCGCTATCACCTATCTCTAACTGAAGTTTCCTTGTTTAACAAATTATTTTCACACGAAGGGAAAGCTAAACACCGTCCTTACTCGAGGATCGGTTTGAAATGAAAAGGGACAAAGAGATTGTCACATTGTCAGTCTTGCTCCTTGTGAATTTAGCGCGCAGCGATGTGCCGTACGATCTATTCAAGCGGGAAGAACCCTGCAACACTCTGTGTGAAAAAATACCGCTATTTTTCGCAAATGTATATATCAAATCGATTAATTATTTCGCTTACGTAAATCTCGTATGATTTATATTTTTATGATATTCTGCATGGACGCAGTGATATAGTATTTCAATTTCAGAATGAACATGTGCTATCCTGTTGTCAGAGAGGATGTAGATTTTACAATTTAGTCGACCTACGCGGTGGGGAAAACTTGAACGGTACGAGAGATGCGTGCGAAGCTGGTAAGTTGTATTTTCAATACTTACTTATTGTAATCATATATCTGCTGTTGCTTTAAAACATGGTAGTTATCGGTTGACATTATGTGGTCGAAATAAATTTTTTTTTCCACAGCGTGTACAGAGGCATATACTGAACTGCAAGATCGGTATGCATGTAGCACAGGCTGTGATGTTATGGTCATACAACGCATGTCAGATTTGTTATCCTTGTTCTCTGCGCCAATTGATATAGAGGAAATAATGGATTCCAATGTATTATTGATGTCCCCTGACATGCCTGAAAGTGATATCTTGACAGATCCAGGTTTACGAAAAGAACTTCTTCCAAGGTGGTGGGATTTTAATGGATTTAAATTACCCCAAACATACATTAAAACCGTTCCAATAGATGCTGAGGTAAACTAGATAAATTAATTTTATATTAATAATAGTACAGCCATCTTTGAAATATACGAACATACTTAAACCTTAAATTTATAAAAATGTAGACTGTCGAATATGATATACCATCTGACTATTCTGGAGAAAATGATCAACCTGGATCGATACCTGGATATGTCTTAAGACATATTGGAATATCCGATTGGCTTCTTGCATCTACTGCAGCAGTTGCACTGTGTGCAATTTGGTTTTGTTTATGTTCAGAATGTGGTAAGGAGATACGCATCATTGATTTACCAATAGTGACTTTACACAAACCAGATGAAGTACCATTACAAAAGAAACCATCTCCCAAAAAAAATATTGACGTTATTGACGTTATTGACGTTATTATTGACGTTATTATTGATGTTAACCCCTTGCCCTACGATTTAAGTTCCAACACAATGGGCCCAAAACGAAAACAAGACCACCCAGCCTTCGGGCCATTCTATTGTTCGGCAAATCAGTCCTAAGTTGTACCAATCGCAGACAACTTACGGAATGTAAATACATGCGGAAGGTACAACTGATTTAATTTTGTAAGATATTTGATAAATAATTGCAGAATGTACAATATCATTACTGTCACTATCGCTAACAGGAAGTATCTAACAAATGTTTGTACAAAATGTCATTACAACTCTCACTGTCCTCATCACGAAATTTTCTTTTTGAAGACATTTTGTAGAGATACTTTTCTAATCTTTTTAAGAAAATATATTTCAATGTGCGAATGTAGCCAAGAATAACGTGTAACTAAGATAAAATGATTATTTGAATCTACCAAGAGTCTGCTCCGTTGTTGAACAATAGACCAAGAATTCCCTTTTTTAATTAAAGGGTCGTGAGAGTTTATAATTCATGGCCACTATGCCCTGCTCTTAAGCCTTTTACTTTCTCTTTTGTTACATGCTTAACCAGATGTTGGGTTTTTCCAAGTGTGCATCGATATTAAAATTTGTTTTGATCGTTGTACCACTGACCGGACTCATGATAATCAGTTTTGGCCCGTATATGTGACTATGAGTCTCATACATGCTTGTAGGGCAAAGGGTTAAAAACAGTGGCGAATATTAATTTAAAGTCTTAGCCTGACATCTTATTAAAAGTATAAAGTAATTTTGGACGGTATTTCAACTGAAATTTATCAGCAATGGTTTAAAATAAAATAAATTTACATAATATTTAGAAGTGCTAGATGAATATCATAATTATAACAAATTTTATGAATTTTGTAAAGTTTTTCATGATATATGCATTGCTCAAATATGTATCCTTGACAAGTACCTATTTGAGGATAAGGAATTTCAAGATAAACTCGAAAATGTGCGAAGATAAAAATCAAAGTACTACGTTCTAAGTCGCATTTTGGTATGTTTCTTGAAGACAAATGTGTGATTATAGAATGATGAATATCTTTAAAACAAGAAGCAGAAATTCTGCTTTCGTGTTTTCCACTATTCTTTTTTGTTTTTAATGGAGAGCATTGATATATTATGATCACAAATTTATTAAAGTCACATATGATATGTGATTAATGGTATACACCAATATGAGACTGCAAAATAAGTACTATGGTATTAACTGGATAAAGCTCAGAGATGCTGACATATTATTTTATTATGTATGATTTTTAAATCTAGTAAAATTAATATGACGTTCAGTATAAGACGTTTTTATATAGTTGTATGTATAATATTATTATTTAAGTTCTTATTTTTCTCCTATTTTTATATCAATATTTGGAATTTTTTTTTACAAGATCTCTTTTTTTTTTGTTTCCTTCAAAAGATCTGATAATGATCAGCATTTTATATAATTTAAAGGTACCTCTAACATTATATAAAATGGCATATCTCTTTGCCTCTTTCTAATTATTCACAGATATATGAATATAGTGAACAAAGCTTTATTTAAAATGTATTTCATATTTCTGTAGAATGTTATTCAAGATTGGAATGCAATGACAATTCCTCTTTTTTACCACATTGATTTGATTCCGTTGTTTTCCAGATCTATTTCCTAAGCATATACTAACAATCAAATTATAATTCAAGGAGTGTAATATACATACATACATATAGTACAGCTTCTATGAATGCTACAGTCATTGAGATTAAACTTTTGCAGGATATGTAATTTATATGAGATAGCATAGAATCTTTTAAAGTAGTATAATGAAATATTCATAAATAGTGTAGTGAAAATGTGTTATAATTTCTGACTTTTATCGTTTGTCTTCTGTTAATATGTAAATCAATATGTATCTGATTTTTACTGTATTATTTTCTTTAAAAAAACCTTGTAAACTAATTATATGTTACATAGTATGTATATGTAGACATGGCTACACATACACACACAATGTGTCATATGTAAATATGATAAATTACATAGATAATTTTTACATGTATAATACAAGGTGCTGTATGGATCATTTTAAAAGAGTTATAGTTGCCAGGATAGCTATAAGGAACAAAAGCAGTTACGTTTGACGTATCTCGCAAAAGTAGTATTGCTAATGTGTTTCTAATTCTATTAAGAAAAAAAGACGAAAAAATGATAGGAATATATCACTTATTACCTAATCGATCCACACGTTGCATTTAATGAAAAGTAAAATAAGGAATACATTATTGTTAATATGTATCCATAGCATTGTAAGACAGTACGTGCAAAAACTTATTTTATTTTAACATGGCTCTATCTGTTACATAGAATTTTAAGTACAGTGAAAGTACAGCAATGAATGGGATAAATTGCATATTAATATTTTGATAAAAGTATATCAAAATCTAATACATAACTTTTTAATGCATATATTTGTTTTCCTTACATTTGGCAAAAAGGTTATCATGAAAGTATTTAAAAATATATTAGGCCCCATATGCAAAGAAAGTATATCAGTTCCTGCATATACAAATTTTAAAATACCTGTTCATTATCAAAGAGGATGTACAACAAAACAAAAGTATCTTTTCTTTATATAACTTTAGGGAAATTAATACAAATTTAATGCGTGCACGTGACAACTGAAATTAAATCTTAATATCAAAGGTATTTACCTTTTCTCAAAATAAATGTCAAAGTGCTTAATGCATAGTAAATAAAACCAAAGCATCATGTTCCTTAAGTAGATTATAAAAAAAATGACTGTATTTACTTATAAATGTTTATGTTATTCAGCTATGTATAGTACAAATTGAATAATAAAACTTATGTTACCTTACAAAAGCTTCCATGCAGGTTTTTTCTTCAACAAACACATTTGCCACCTTTCATATAAATGAAACAATTTTTAAAACCTTCGACATAAAGATTGAACTTGGCATTGAAGAATACTAACATTTTGTAAATATAGACAAGACTGGGATAAAAAATTATCTGTTTTCACTGTATCTACACAGAACCACATTATCGATAAACGATTCAAATTGCTCAATATTTGCATACAATATCACAAAACAGGCAACAGTTTTCGTTTAATGATTTTTTACATTATGCATACACATTTGAAAACATTTGATTGATGAATCATTTTTTCAACCAAACATGATTGCAGTATGTACAGTAGGAAACGGTATCTTAAATTGAAAAAATATTTACAATTATAATCCTAAAATTTAAAACGAATAAATTTGTACAACATCACGAGCATGTAAATTGCTCCGAAGATTACCTTCGCTCCTTAAAATACTCAATAGACATTTACAACCAATAAAGTTTAGGGTCATCCCTACGCACTTGAAGCTTCAATACATGTCTGTATATTTTCAACGCAGGACCTAATAGTAAGTCAAGCCCACTTAGTACGTCTGACCTTTTCATCAACAGAAGCGAGTGCCCATCTATGTCCTATAATTAATAACATATGTATCAATGTCTAATTAGCACCGATCATATCTTTAAAAGGACATATAATCAATGTATATATACAAGAAAAAATCAACAAGACGTACTTGCTGTCGGAACACCTCCGCTTCTTTTGGAAAGAGCCGTGCAAAGTACTGATAAACCTGTTCAGATGTCCAGTCTGAGGCATCTGGTATGTTTGGATCTATTCCATCTCTAGGACCATCATCTTCCATTTGATCAGATGACCCTCTGGCTGGTGAAACTTGAGGACTTAGTACAGGTGGCAATACAGGTGGATTAGATGGCGTATCAGGTCTATTGGTTACCAAACTAATGCCCTGACTAACATTCGTCTTATACTGTTTTTGAACGCAATCATTGCACTGCCACTTTGAGTTTGATTTTGGGATTATTATACGTGGTGTGTGACAATAATAATGATAGGCTTCGTCACAATTACAACACGTCACAAGGGGCCCCTATAAAAGGATATTTAAAGTAAATTTTTGTCTATAAAAAGCTGTGCCACGTTGTTAACAACCGTCAACTTACAGCATCGGACGTTTCACAGCACACGGTACAACTTTTACAGCGTTCACACTGCCAGTTGCTACCAGCTTTCTGAATCATCTCCTCAGGACTATAAATACAACTTGGATGTGCTGCAACAAGTTATTAGACCAATGAGTCACAAGTATAATAAAAGTATAGTCTATAGTAACTAAATTCACAAGAAGTACCTCGTACTGTGCAATCTCGACACGCCACTAAACCTTCCTGCTTCTCTTTGGCGCAAAGGCTGCACTGCCTACAGGGTCCGTCTTTAATGGTCGACTTGGACGAGTCCTGGGAGTCTTGCGATATAGATGTTTTGTTTTGGCTGCCTGGTTGCCTTCCGCGTTTTCGTTTTACCAGATTATTATCAGAAGGATCAAAGACCTTCTTTGCCCTCTATAAGCATACATATCGTCGTAAATACACGTTTTACTGTCAATTACGAGGGATATATACAGTATCGAGGAAAAAATTACCTTTCGACGAACGCTCCGAAAACCTCCTACATTAACATTGGACGGTGTAGGCGAGGGATTGGTCGAACTTCTACCCGCGTCGTCGTCTTCGCGTTCTTCGCTCAGCTGGGCAGCCTCTTCCCTTTTTTCCTTCTGCGAGGAGGACTCCTCCTTGTTTTCCCTCCGAAAATCCTCGAACTTGATCTCTATGTCCATGGGATCATCAGTCCTCACCAGCAGGCGCTGTTTACGCTCGCTCTTCGACGATCTTTTGAGGTTATGTGCCTGTCCGTCCGCGTTCTTGGCCCCCTCCTTGGTATCCTCGACGAGCGGGCGCGAGTCTTGACGCGGGTCCCGGTCTCTCAGGCCGTCATGCTCGAGCGGTGACTCGGCGTGGTCGTTTCTGCCAACGATGATCTCGTAACATTCTTCCTTCCTGATCGCTGGCTCTGGCTTCGGACTGGCCTGACGGGAGGACCGCGGTGTGTTCGATCTGGAGTCCGTGATCGTCAGGTTTTCGCTCTCATCGAAGTCGTAGAGCCCTCCAGTGGTCGAGGAGACCGTGTGTGAATCCTTTCTCCTTGGGCCACCATTCTCGATGGTGAAGCTCTCGCGATGCGTTGGCTCGGCCGTCGTTGTCATGTCAGACGTCGCCACAAGCGAGTAATTGCCATTAGGCAAACGCGTCAGATTGCCGCTCGCAACCTCCTTCCCGAGAAAATCCTCGACCATACGCCTGGAGGTAGGGTTCGAGACGCCGTCCAGCAGCTGCTCCACCAGCCTGTACGCCGGTACACCCTGATCGAGATAATCCGGCTCCTCGACCACGAGCTCGGCCACGGCACCCGCCACCATCCCGGAGTTGAGCTTCTCCTTCACGAAGCCCTCCGGCCGATTTTTGTACAGCTGCAACCGCGACCACTTGGAGGCATTTCGATAGCTCGTGTTGCCCTTGTAATCGACCTGGATTACCTTCTCCGCCTCGATTAGCCGGTGAAGATCCGCGATGGTGTCGCGCGCGTCCACCGAGAACTTCCGCAACAAATAGTTGCATATACGATCGGCGTCCGGTCGCGCTTTACGACGACGCAGCTGATCTATCGCCTCCAGGATCTGCTCCTCGTGGAGTATCTGCGTTTCGACGCGGTGCTGCTGCATTATTACACGTCGATACGGTAGCGGTCTCTTTTCTTCTATCCGTCCGCGTGAGTGTCACGCTTGCACGTTCAATCCGGGAAACGATCCACGGGCTCGTCTTTCGCGTAACCACCGAAGACTCTTCCGCCGTTCGTACAGGGTGTCATAACTACCGGCGTTCCTCCCGATATCCGCTCGTATATCTGCCCTTGCTCGATAATTCTGACGTGTCCACCCGTTATCCTCGTCTTTTATGAGCCTCGGCGCGGAGCTAGCGGCTCGCCTTTACCTCCACTCTGCCTTTTTACCCGGCCGTGCTCCTATATCCGATCGTCCGCCGCAACAAAATCCTCCCCAGGGCGAGGGGCCGTGGGGCCGAGGGGGCGGGGAGGGGAGCTCGACGAGGAATTTCGTGCGGCAGAAACGAATGCTCGTAGGCAGAGGATCGCAGAGGTACTCGACGCGAAGCGCTTTTAAATCCGTCGTTACATCACGCGGATATCGACGCCCCGCTCTCGTGTTTGAAACGGCGCACCGAGTGGACGTCAATTATCCCCGAGCAGAAACCGCCGCCTCGTATCGAGCGCGCGATACCGTTTTTACGTACGAACGATAAAAATGTTCCGCTGGCATAACGTGCGCGCCGCTCGCCTCGAAAACCTCTCACGCTCCTTCTCTTATCACAAGCGGTGCCGGACGCATTCTCATCGGTACCAGCCTTCCGTCCGCGCGAACGGTATCGAGCCGACGACCTTCCTCATCGATTTCACCGATCCACGGAGTCAATAACGTGAGAAATCTATGGCGCATCCGAGACCCGCGAAAGCCTCGATATCTACGTGTGCGCGTGTGTGCGCGCGCGTCTACGTTCGCAACTCGATGTTTCACCTGGATCGTTGTCGTCGATAGAAGCAAGATGACCGTTCCGCGAGGAGAAAAGTTTCTCCTGTCCGTACTCTAGCGCTCCGTCAGCGCGCCTATCCGCCGACGGACTAAAACCGGGCGGTGCGTGCCGAAAGAGGCAATCTCTCGCGGACCTCAGCTCCTCCGGCCCGGCGCCGCCGGATCGAACGTCGAACCGCGCTGCGACGCGCTTCACACCCCCTACATACGCCGTCGGACTCGTCTCTCCTACCCTCTCCCGCGATTTCAAATCCGAGAAAGAGGCCCTACGACGATAAAGACCTCGGAACAAAGAAGGTGCGAAACCGCGGCCCCTTGGCGGTACAACGATATAGGCCGCTGTAAGAGCACCAGCGCGATTTCTTCTCTCTCGATCGTTCTCGATGATACTTCCGCGATTTAAGATCGAGGAAAGTCCTGATCAAAAGGACACCGCGGCTCTCTGTCCTTTTCCCCAGGGTAGCCTGGTCTTTCGGTTGGAGACGATCGTGGAATTAGTCCGGCCGGAAATTTCTGTGCCAAGTGGCCCTCCCAACTCGCCGGTACGGCCGCGAGGCCCGGCTATCGGTCGCGCTTCGCGACAGGGGCACAGTCCGGAGCTGTAGAGACGGGTACACACACGAGGAGCGAGGCCGCTCCGCGAGCCTCGAGACGTGCGTGTCCGCACACGCGGGCACACGGACGCGAAGAATGAGAGGAGCGCGCCAGCGGGTTATACGTACCACGCGGGATATTATATAGCCGGCGGTCGCGTCGACCGTGGTGCGTTACCAGCGTCGTCACCGCGGCTAGCTGCCAGCCCACCAGCCGGGCTTCGTGTCTCTTTCCACCGGACTTCGGGAAATATTCCTCGAGAATGTCGATAAGCCTGGAGGACCGTATCGCGCAGCGGTACACCGGGAGATGTGGTCCTTCGAGGGTGATCGAACCACCACCACCGCCACCTCCACCACCACTGCCGCCGCCGCCGTCGCCGCCGCCGCCTCCGCCGCCGCCGCCACCACTACTACCGTCGTCTCAACGCAGCCCTTCCTCGCCGGGTAGCGCACCGCACCGCAATCCGGCCGGCTCTCCCTCGATCATCCGGTAACCGGGCACACTCCACGGGAGTGTCGCGCACCTCAATGCGGCGCGCAACGCGCGAGACGCGCTCTTTTCCACCCGGGGCAGGGGGAGGGGACGAGACACGGCCTCTCTCGTGCGCGCCGCCGAGGGTCTCTTCACGACGAAATAAACGGAACGCCCGAAAACCGATTCCCCGGTATCGCGGCTATAGAAACCGCGACGCACTTCACCTCACTGCAATCGCGGATTTTCCTCCTCTTCGAAACTCGAATGGTTAGCGATTACACCGACCTGCCCGGCTGCCGGACCTTGCGCGCGTGTGTATGCGATTTCGATTGAACCGAGGAGCGGCGCGCCGGGTGCGGCTAAGCGCGAGTATGGACGGACCGCCGCGCTGGAGTACGGAACACGCGGAGCGCACTTTTTGCGGGGACTGGTCCGTGCAGGTGCGCCGATAGGTCGACCGGCGCCCGCTACCCCGACTCGCTTCTGCGCACACGCGTCTCTCCGACGCGTACCTCCGTTTCGCCCAAAGGACGAGATCATATGGATCGACACGCCGGTAAGCGAGCCCTCGGCCTTTCGCCGCGCATTCTGCTCAAACTTTCCATTCTGCCCGTAGACCAAATTGATGAACACCGGTTATCGGAGACGAATCGTTTGTAATTCCCCGATATTCCCGATATTGACATATTGTACGATAATGGAAATAATAGTACGTATTTGGTAGAATAATTTGCATCGGTATGTTGGTCAACGTTTCCGCTCGATTAAACGCATTTTGGAACGATCGAGGAACGTTACGCTCGTCTAGCTAGAGTTAGGATTTTTACCATCGTGCGCCGGCGGAAGCGCGCGGCCCTCGTGCGCGACCTCGATTAATTCTCGAGGATGAACGCGAGGTTGTTCGCCGGGGCGGTACAACGGCGGTCTCCACGAGCGTCTCGTCAAACTTCGTACCCTAAGAGAGTCTGAGTATGATGGTTAGTCTCCGCTCGGGATCGCCCGCCGAAAAATGTGCTCTCTTTCTCTGGCTGTTATTAGAAAGGGGAGATTTCGCAAATATTCGGCATTCGCGTGCGATACGGTACTGGCATTGTGATTCCAGAAACGACCGCGGCGCGTCGGCCATTCCCGTGGCGCTACTGTCCCCTTTTCCCGGCCGAGCAGCTCCCTTTTGAGCGCGTCAAACACGCGCATCTGACGCAACTAATTTCGGCCGAATGTTAACAATCTTCTCACCCGCGAATGCCGTATCTCCTCTTCCGATCGACCGAACGCGACCACATTCGTTGTTATTCCTCGACTCGACGTGAACAAGAAAAGGCGTGCGATATATGCATGACATGGTCGCACAGCGACGCTCATAGCGGCTTTAAACCCGGCTGCGAAACGGTTATCGAACGCCACGAGACCCTGGTATTAGTTTATTTTAGTCGCAGCCCCTCGGTCGAATGTGGACTTTCTGGACGAATGTTTTATTGCAAAAGATACAAGCACAAAAATAATATATAAGTAGAAAAATATATACGGCGAAACGAGGCTTATGCGAGTCTTCAGCAGCGCGCGATCCCCTTTCGGCTGATAGTAGTTCGTTCACGCGTAAGGGTTCTCCTTTTCCATCGGATTCCCACTGCTGTGCCGCCGAAGCTTCGAAATCTGAAATGAGAGGAACGTCGATCGATGTAACGATGGTCGATCTCGCACGTGTGCTCGATGCCGCGCATCGTACGTACCAGATTAAAGGGTTTGGGTTTAATGTGAATTTTATTGCTATCTTTCAGCGGGCTTTGCTGTATCTTGGCGCCGCCGCCCATTTTCGTGGAAATCGGCGAACTCTTTTTCGTGTCCAACGGTTTTCTTAACGTGCGCTGAGGAGATTCGGATAATCGCGGCGATCGATGAAGGTCGAACGAATTATTTCGCTTTATAATCGGCGAGGTGGAGTATTTGGGGATACTCGAGTTTGTCCGTTGTTGCTTCGGGGTTAATCGCTTCGGTGAAGGTAACTTGTTAACCCTGCAATGCGATTTTCTCGCTTGAAACTCTTGGAGAATAATCTTATCACGATTACGTACCGCTTCGGACTCTGTCCCGCGCCGTCGTTGTTGTCGCTGATATTTACATGCGTGATGACCGGCGAAATATCGCAGGAAAAGTTACGTTTGCCAACCAACTGCATCGATTGTTCCTGAGCCTTTTGCATCTTGTAATTCTGAGCATCCGGAGTGGACGAAGCCACTGGCTTGGTCTTCGGGGATTTTGTTAGCACGCTCTCCGCATCGATCGAATTAGGGGTGCTACTGATTATCTTTATAACGGACGACGAATTCTTGCTTCTCGGTGGCGTTAGCGATCCCGTTGGCGATATGGTTTTCTTGCCAATCGTTCCTAATAGGGAAATTGTATTATTTCCAAAGAATTTTGAGGCGCGGCATAAAGAACTTTTTTACGCGTATTTATTTCACGAAAGTCTACCTGCTCTCTGCATACTCCCCACTGGAAGAACCGCTTTCATAGGTCCTTTTTTGGTTACGACGTCCGACTCGACTTTCCGTTTTAATTTATTCTTAACGGAGCTCGATAACGTAACCGATTTTTCCTGTTGCGCTTCCGATACCGGAACCGATTTTATTGGTGCTTCTGAAAGTAATTTGAATAAATATATTTTCATTTTGTACGTTTATACTGATGCAGCGTGTACGCACCTTTCTTCGCGTTGAACGCTTTAATCAGTCCTAAACGTGCGTCTGAATTCTTCTTGTTTTTCATCAGTTCGATAAAGCCTGGATCACTGGAACATCGTTTTTTAACATCCTTTAATTGAGAAGCGCTCTTACTCTTTGATATCGTTGGACTTTTCAGTTTAAGTGGTGGCATAGAAGAGCCAGATGTGCTTCTACTAAGTATTTTCTCAATGCGCGAACTTGGTTGTGAGTTATTCTGTCAAAAACAAATACTACACATGGTATTTTCGCTGTGAAAACAATTGTTGACAAATACGAAGCCGATGTTATGTACCTTTGATTCCATGCCCAAACTTGATCTATGCTTTGATTTCGCCGAGATCGCCGAAAAGATCTTCTCCGACTTCGATTTCCGCTGTTGCGGTTTACCAAGAAACTCTGCTCGGGACTCATTGATTACCCGTTGACTTTTAAAATTGCAATTGTTCGTAGCAAAGTTCAGCACCTTTCCCAAATTCTTAAGTAAATTCAATGTTTCTTTCTCTTCCGTTTGACCATTTAACAATTTACCTAGATTAACCAGAAGTTGCATCGCAACTTTTTCATCCGATGAATTAAGTTCTTCGCGAGGGCTGGCAATACATCCTGACCCAGTGTGCATTTCTTTGAACGATGCTTTATTCTTCTCATTAGTTTTATCCATATTGAATTTCTCCATATTCGTATCACCGCATAAATTAGTCTCTGCTGTCGTTTCTGCCGAATTTGCATTTTCTTCGTGACTATGTTCCATATCTTCCTCTTTTACATTCTCAATAATATTCATCTTACTGCTTGGTTTCTGAGGACTCTTTGCCAGATTATTCGTAGCATTCAGATACATTGTTAGCAATTCGGTATTGTTCTTGCATTCTATGCCCAATGCTTTCTCTAAATTTTCCAATAGCTTGTTGGCCTCCGTATTATCGTCCGTTTTGATTAATTTTCTGAGATCTGATAGGAGGGTAGCTGCATTGATCTTTTCTTCCACAGGAATAGCTTCGATAAACTCTGTTTCCAGTTGCTTAATCGTATGTTCTTCTACTTTAGTGCTACCTGTACAATTTCTGTCATTGCTAACACCTGACTTGTGATCGCTGCCTTGTTGCACGATATCCGAATCTACAGGTACAGTGATTACCAGAGGGGACATAGGTAATTCAATTAAATTGGCATCAACTTCTTCATCATCAAAAGCTGGTAGTAAATCGGACATCCACAGAGTGTTATTAGATATCAAATCGTCAGCGTTGGCTGATAATAATAAAATATAAATTATGAGAGAAAAGCTGATTATCAAAAATGTGATTAAGAAAAATTTACGACATACTAAAACTTACATTCAGAATTTGGTTTTGATGCAAGATCCTCAAATGTTTTTGCAAGAAACTTTGCTTCTTTAGATACCAATGTATTTTTTTTATCGGTCTCCTGTAAACCAAATTTATATATTACGCATACATGATGTTAATTATAAATGCATATGAGGAAATGATATTTCTGCAATGCTTACCAAAAATACAGAATCTGAGGAAGTATCAGAAATAGAACTCTTAGTGTCTTCATTGAGAGATTTTGTTTCTGGTGTGTACACATCAATATCAATTAATTTATTGTCTACTTCAAACTGTTTATTTGTTTCCTTTTTTGAGACGATATTAAAACTATTGGAACGATTTGATGAAATTCTAGGTACTTGTGTACCATTTATTTTTAAGTTACACAATTGCTGAGATGTAACATTTAGTTTGCTAAGTTTATGTTCTATTTCAGATAAATCAGATTGAATTTGGTTTGTCGTGCCTAATTTTGAGGTAATATGATGTTCAGGCATAGACAACATTGGGCTGGTAGTCATACTAAAATTCTGCTCTTGCTTTAATCCCAAGTTGTCCGATCTCTCGGACGAGCAACTCTCTAGAAATGCCCGATTTATGGTATCGGTTGACATTGAGGAATTGCTGTTCAGAGAAAGAGAATTTAATCCTGTCCTGATGGAAATACTGGACAGACTGGATACTGTCGAGTTTTGAACCTCTAAAAAGCCTTTATTCAATGGATCGCTAGAAATAGAGGAAACAGTGTTGCTCATCGTGTTGTAACTACCAGTCAGATTTGGTCTTAGATCTTCTAGCGTCGAGCGAGAGCGTCGATTTAAGTGAAGCATTTTTCTCGGTGAAAGCCTATCTCCTTGTGAGAAAGAGCGTTGATGCTTTGGTGATGGTAAATTTAAAATGGACATCGTACTATTAGGTACACTCATTTTAGGACTATTTGCTGAAAAAAGCTTTGAAAATGTCGTGCCATCCATCTCATTGCACAATGCATTTGTCTCAAACAACGTATCGTTCATCGCAGATTGATTTAAAATGGATAAATCGCCGATTTGAATATCAATTACTGGCATATTATAGCTATTTTTAGAACACAAATCCATGCTATTCATAATATGATTTTCCTCCAGGGAATTAATGCCATCCATGTTCGATGTTATCCTCTCCTTAAGTGCTTCTACAAATGGAATTTTTTTTTTACATACATTTGGATTCAACTCTTTGACAATGTGAAACTCGTCCAATGTTTTGTTCATCTTCAAATCTTGCACATTTTTCTTCTTCTTCGGGGTGTTATCGTCGCTAAAGCCAACCGAGCCTGTTCTGAACGTAAGAGGTTTCTTATTCCCCAACTTCAAAGCTTTCTCCAGAATTACCTCAAACGGATCGTTCTTCTTTCTGTCGTATTCATTTATATCTTCTAGCACCATATCAAAGGGATTGTTATTGATGCTATCCCGCGTTTCGAGCAAAAGGCCATCCATGTCGTTAGAAGAAGTACTGCATTCGCTCGGTCCGTTGTTCATGGGAACCGGTATCAGAGGCGATGCAAGCTTCGACCCCAGCAACCCCTTTGTGTCGGGGCTTTTCAGGTCTATGAGATCACACATATCGACTGTTTTCTTCACCTCGTTGAAAGATTCATCCAAGAATTACTTCACCCGGAGACATGAAAATCACGTAGCTCGCGATGAAAGGCTCTTCGAAATCTTTGACGTCCACCTCGTCCTCTTATCGTTGAGACAGACCATCACAGACCCTCTGGTAAATGATCTTGCGCAAAGCCGTCAGTGCTTTGGACTGTGCGAGATTATAACTTGAGCATTTGCGAGATGATTAAAAGAAATCGAATGGATGATACACAAATGTTCTCATACACGATCAAGAGCCAGTTACCGCGTTATTCCGTGTTTGAATGTACGATATACCTTCAGAATACTCAACGGACACCTGGCGCGTTTAAAAAAATACGCGATGTGTCGCACTCTAACGGAATTTTTGGCACTGACCCCGTAAACTCAAACTCATTAGCGCGAATTTAAAAGCATTTTAATACTAAACTGGATTCATCGTATATATCAGTTTAAATTTTTAACTTCTTGAAAGAATTGCACCGTTTAAATTCAGGACGACACCGAGGGAAACGAATACTTTTTCGCGTTAATCGATACTATGACCATCTAGTGCTGAATCTAGAGAACTACATAAGGACAAGTGTCAACAGCGGTATATAAAGCAACATGCAGCAAGGGCGACGGTCATATTTTATTCGTAACGTCTTGAGATATGTAAATTATACGAAAATATGATAGATACCTTTCTTTGCGAACCGAATTTTAAATTAATTTTTTTTAAACGTAGAATTGGTTTTGAGGGTAAACAGGCAAGGGTAGAGCCGGATAGTTTGGTTTCATGACTCGCCGCCAGATGAGAATTGGTTGTATTTAAACCGGCAAAGATCAAACCGCGCACTGTCGAGCGAGAAATCGTGATTGAGTGCCGGGAAGATGGCCAGTGTCGAAACCGATGCAAACGAAGTGGATTTGAACGAGACTCATGTCAGTACAGCCGGAGAAAATTCGCAAGATTCTCAAGAGGAAACGGAGAACGGCCAGGCCGACGAGGAGCAGAAAGAGAAATTGGTTAAACTACCATTGGGTAGAATAAAGACGATTATTAAAATGGATCCCGATGTAAACATGGTTAACCAGGAGGCCGTTTTTTTAATTGCCAAATCCACGGTAAGTAAGAAATAGATTTTATTCATATATTGATTTTATTATATTTTTATATTATTGACATGTAATTTTTGCTTGGATCGCTGATAAAATTCCTGGAACGTGATTACATTTTATTCAAACTCTTCCCAAGATGATAAATTGGATACTTTGGTAGAGTACTATAGAAGTAATATTTTTGTAGGAGCTGTTCATCGATTCTCTTGCTAAAGAAGCTTATAAGTACACGGCACAAATAAAAAAGAAGATGATACAGAAACGTGATGTGGAAAGTGCTATCGACAATGTTGATGCTTTAGTATTTCTAGAAGGAATGCTCGATTGACTACTGTGCGGGTAATAGTTTTTGTATTAACTGTTATGTAAAGTGAAATATTTTGATACGTTATATAAAATGTTGTATTACTGAGAATAGTGATAATGTTAAGAAAATATGTACATACGCTTTGCAAAACTTTATACATAACTAGGGGTATTCAAGTGAATACATCATAAGGTATGAAAGTGTATGTAATACTTGATGTACAATTTACTTTTTCATATCAAAAAACTATGAAGTACGATTAATAGTATTTATATGCAATACCCACTGAACAAGGTTGTGGAGGTGTTTCAACAGCGATCAGAACGTTATCTATAGCTTGTACATTTAATGTGTACCTTTATTGTACTCCTTCAATACACGTTCAGATAAATCCATCTGCATATACAAAGTATTACAATTCTATTACGGTCCATAATTCTAGGCAAATAAAAGGCTGCTACTTAAGTTTTCTATAAGTAAGAATTTCTAATAAAATATATTTTGATGTAATCCTGTAAACGCAGTACCAATGTACAACACCTTGACCTGTTCTTGCTTATTATTCAATCATCACGGCCCTATAGTGTAATATATGAATGTATGTTTACGCATTTAATCATTATGTTTAGTATCTTATTCTTTTGCTTAAGAGCACACCTTTGTATTGTAATAACTTTTGCACAATGCAGAAAGAAATTGATGTACTTTGGTGGTACGGAAGTATAAATTTGTCATACAAACAATTAGCGTGGAATTTCAAACAATAGATATGCTAAATTCTTCAATTCGAAGTTCAAATAATGTTTGCAGAATGCTTATCGTAAACATTTCTATCTATTGTATACCTTATGAGTAACATAGAGAGAAGAAAATCAGTCTTATTTCAGTATCTGCCAATTTAGCTTTCAAGCTATGAATTATGAATTAAAATCCTTAAGAGATCACAACTTACTGTAGTTATAATTACCTTACAAAGTCATTTATCGTCTGTAGACACACCCTATAATATCTGCATAATATTGTTAATATATACAGCAGTTACATATATGATTATTCATTTGATCTGTAATTAAAGAACCTAATGAAGTTATCTAGATCTATGTACGTAGATCAATAGGATTCGCAAATTTTGTAACTTATTAACATTGTTAAGCTGATACCTATGTTATCCATATTTATTAAATATTATCTCTGTACATGCTGGACAATTAAAAGACAACACTTTTTTTCAGTGTATTATTGCAAAACGTAGCAAATGAAATTATGAAAAGCTTTTAATGAACTTTGTTACCTTCAGGATTGACTAAAATCATTATGATGTTTGAATAATTTTATTTTATATATTTCATAAGGAATACTAATATGGTACTACTACTCAGAACGTTATTTAAGTCAAATACAAAATTATAAATCTTTCAATAAATTTAAGAAATATCAAATTCTTAATACTTTTGTTAATTCAAATTTAACTTTGCATTACATGCAATAACATAAAAATTATTTAAGTTACTTCGATCCATAATGCACCATGTTGTGTTTATCATTCGGGCTACACCGTAATGCTGTGAACTTTCAAATTGTAAGATACTTTAAAGTTGCATACCTCTTTATGCTAAAAAAGTACAAGCTATTTAAATCTGTATATATGTATACGAAAGGTAAGGAGTTTTGCTCTTTTTTTTATCTTACATAAGATTAAATAGCAATTCTTATTTGCAAGCTTGTATGTACCTATCTACTTTAAAAACACATACTTTTCTCATTTGTAACAAGTGTAGACAATTATTATCTGTAACTTAATTCCTCATAATCTCAAATTAGTCACTGAAGAGCTCTGTCTCCTTTGAAAATCCGCAGCCGCTGTGTATTCTTATGGACGTTAAGGACGAATAAGATAAAAACTCAAAAATCCTGTATGTCACTAAATAATGATATAAGGTATTACTAAGAAAGAAGTCACTTGCACATACTTATTTACTTCTTACGCTTGGCTTTACGTCGTTTACAGTCTCCTCTGAATGAGTTTTGATCTCCCGTTGTACTCGAGGTACCAGACTTGCTATGATTATAGAGATTATTTAGGAAGTCTTCAAAATCCGCTTCACTGTATTACGAAAATAAAAGAAATATATGAAATGTATATCCTTAATTTCAGTTAGCGTACTAACAAAGTCTTTTAATTTTAAATAATTCATAAATATATTATAAGTGGTAACCTTGTATTTGGATCTATTTGTTGTCGTTTTTTGCCACTACTGGCTGTTTGTGATGGTGGTCGTTGGCCCAAGACAATTCTGTATTGGACACTGTGTGTATTCGCTCTCAGATGTTTTAAATTGCCTGCCTGACAGGCCGCCCAATCGGTCACATCGTAAACAGCTCCTTCCATACAAGCATAATAGTGCCAAAGGAAACCCATGAGACGGGATTCTGCCCAAATATCTCCCTAATGAAGATCATAGTGTGTAGCAAAAAAGTATAGTAGAGAAATTTTATTGTTTGCAAATAATATCATTAGTTACTTCTTTTGCACTGTGTCGGATTTTGCACTGGGCACAAAAACGTGCAGCATAGCAGGGTCGCTGAGTTGGCACACGTTTGTGCCTAAGACCACAATTTGTACAGCGTATGGTATTCGCCGCTTGTTCCATTTTTCGATGAAGTTGGGAAAGCAAGTCACTTAGTTCACCCCAGGCTGCTTCCACTTGTCTTGTTTGATCAAACGCTTGTCTACGTTCCTAAAGTATGAATCCATAATATTACCTGTGCACTGTTGTTATTCTCACAGCAAAATGTTGTAAGAAAACATGACATAAAGTGTGAAGTTAATATCAAACATATATATTACCGGTTCTCCGATTATGTCAAAGGCGTGTACGAGTATTTTAAACGCTTCTTCTGCTCCTGGCTGATTATTTTTGTCTGGATGAACCAGGAAAGCTTGTCTTTTATAATACTTTTTAATGTCATCATCTGAACATGTCGGAGTTACGCCAAGTATACTATATGGATCTTTTCCTTTGCAAGCTAATAATCTCTTCATTGCTTCTTCTCCTGTACTAGGCAGGGCAATATTTGACTCAAGACCACCGTGGATCCAATTACTATTTTCTTCCTTTTCTTCGCTTTTGGTTTTTATCTTACGCCAAAATGCAAATTTGCTGCTTCCAAACCAGCTATCCAATTGCTTGCCAAACGCATTAAGGATACGTACTTTAGAGAAAGTTACTGCTACGTACATCCATGAGTATTTTAAATATAATATTGTGTGGTACCATGCACATTTGCCAAGCTGAATAATAAGATTAGCACTCATACTAACAACATCGGACACTAGGTGCAATAACCAATAAAATATTTTTAGTCCAACTTTACTCCAACGTGTTGCGTATTTATTCAAATTCTTGCACAGATCCTTAACTGGAGATTCTCTGTTTTCCCTTCTTCTATTTCGTTGGGCTTTCTTAATCTGCTGTGCTTTCTCAGCTTGGAAGCGTTTAGAGTTTTTCTCTTTGGTCGTCTTTTTATCGTCTTTGCTCATTTTATTAATAACTTGTTGGTTCTTCTCAATTTTTTCAGGGGACACAGTCTGACTGGAGCTGTTTATTGTATTTAAATTATTATTTATTTGTATCGGACGTTTAGGCATGTTTCCCGTAACTTTGGAACCGCTATTTTGAATCTTTGAGTTATTCAATGCTTCACCTTTCTCAATTTTCTTGGATGTTTTTGACGCTTTTTTTTTTTCAAACTGATCTGGCCTATCAAAACTATTTATTTCGTGAGATTCAGCTGGGGAACCCAAATTGTCAAGAGATACCCAACGCCTTGGAAGATTAGAACTGTTTTTCTCTAAAATCTTTCGAGGAACTTGCATCTTTGGAGAACTATGGTCGTCGCTACCCGACGAATTCTGTCTCTTTAATAAATTCGGTTTGCCTTTATTTTTTGAATTTTTATTAGACACTTTTTTACCCACAGACTCTGGTTTTGGCTTTAAAGACTGAAATGTCAATGGAGACGGAGGTGTTGGGGCAGATTTTGTTAGTACATCTGAATAAGACGGCCGCATGGGTTTTACTTCGGCCACCATACGGGGTTTCTTATATTGAGAATCCATCGAATTTCTTGGTAATTCTTCTGGCTCTCTCATCTCTGTGGTTGACTGTGGTACAGGTGTAACATTCGGCGAGCCACCAAATGGGCTGTATGTTCCGGACTGATTTGGTACCCAATTACCAACCAGATTATCGATCAATTGTTTTCCATTAAAGTTTTGGGCAGGTAGTTCAGAGGGTACACCAATGTGTCTTTCATTGAAGAGCCCATACTCTCGATCGATCATACTTTGATTTCCATATGGTGTAATGTTCGAAAGCTGGCACTGTTCTGCCATAATCTGAGACGCATTTCCATATATCACATTGATGTAATTACCTCCACCAACGTCTATAGTTCCTATCAAATCATTATTTTCATTGATACCCAAATGATTGACGGTCTGTGATGGAAAATATATCTGATCTGTCGTTGCAGAATCGTATGTAGGTATATCCTGCATATATAAGGAAGTGCCCATTGGTGTTACAGGCTGTATCGAGGATGGATTAGAATGCGGAGATTGACTAGTGATATAATGTCTTGCTTGACCGGGGGAATAATCTCCCCAGTTATGCGAAGTAGTTCGTTGAGGAGTAACGCCGAATTGAACGTAATGACCGCTTGTACTCTCTAAATCCGCAGTCATAGCTTCGATAATTTTATCCAAGGACATACGTTTAAAACCAGGTGGCGATTGCTGTTCTGCCATGATGTATTTAAGATTCTACGGAGGGCAAAGAAAAGACGCATCCTTGAATTAGATACACTAAATATACTGTGCTTGTACATCGTGAACGTCAATGTCCGCGATCGGTGAAAGTGAGGCATACGGAAACTCGATGACAAACTTGAGCAGATGCTAACGGTGAACGGTATTTTTTCACTAAAATGCTAAATTACATGACCGATTCTTTGGAAGTAGTTGATTATTACTGCACATCCGTCGAATATAACGTGATGTTGCGATGGTGCAGTGGATGAACGAAACATAAGATCGAGAATACGAATGCGAAGTATACCAAGAGAATCGTATAAACTAAATTCCATTAGCAGAGGTAACCTAAAACAAAAGCTTCGCGATGCTACCCGAGCAGATGCAGAAATATGGTACTCACGTTACACGATGATTTTATTTTTCTCAGATACTGCTCTACATAGCGTTCGAAGACGAAACCCGCTCAGCATATTACATTAAGGATAAGCATTATACTTAAGATATACTAGATTTTACATGTACCCGTGCGAACGATACAAAATCGGTCACCGTATTTGTCGCACTACAGTGGATTCATAAGCGATCCGCACAAATAAAAAGTCCTCTGCTTGCATAGTACATTTGAAAAAATGTCTCTAGATGCAGTTCAACCGGCAGAAGCAAACATGGTTCACGCTATTACTGGAGCCAAAGACATTGTCCAACTGCGCTATTTTACATACTATTGCACCTCTGAGAATTCTAGATACAGGATTGGCCCGTACACAGTGTTTTAAATCACAGTTCACCCCTACAGAGGGACGAATTCCTGTGTCGTTGCACTCGAATCTGAATATCATATTGAGTGGATAATCCATGACTATCACGTGATTGAAAATCGTTTCAAAATATTTTAAAAACCAAGCGAACTTGTCAGCATGACGATATAATCGTTATACCTTAATTTTACGCGATGTAGAATTAAGGTAAAATTTAATATAATTAAGGTAATTATAACCCCCCTGATTATTTATGTTTTCTCCACAAACTGTTCGAAAATACAGATGCGATTATAAACGGCTGAAACGTTCATGGTTTTTTTCGAATTAAAGGTAAGCACTTTAAATAATTTTTTTGAAACTCGTATGAGAGCCTTACAATTATCGTGATACATACTTCTACTCGAATACAGAATATCCAAGTAAAGATTATCAAACCAATTATGCAAAATGTATTTTAAGGAAGGAATTTTGCTTTTTTAAATAGAAAAATACTACGGGTCTAACTTTGATGTATTATCTGTTATTATCATAATGGACAAATTAAAATGGACAACGCCGAGTAAAAGAGACATTCGATATGAAAGCCCAAGAATGCTCAGTCCTAAGGTCTACAAAACGCCCATAAAACAGAGCGAGGTCAGAGCTAAACATTTGGCATGTCACAATAATACTGGGACCTTTAGTGTTTTGCCGTCGCACATTACGCCACCCTCTGGGTTGACAAAATTTATAGCTAGGAATCCCTTTGAATCTGATTTGACAAACAGGCTACATTTGTCTGTGATTAGCCCAACCGTATTTAGTAAGGTATGTGTAAAAACTAAACATGCAAAAAGTATTAGTTAGTGTATGGATAAATTGAGTGTATAATTGAATGTTTCATATAATTGAATGTACTTGAAATATATAGGTTTTAAGTCCTTCTGAACAGTCTCCTGGTTTTGCTTGGAGTGTTGAAGAATTGGCACTTATACAGCCAGCTAAAATAGAAGAATTTCCGACACAACAAGTAAATAACATAGATCCAGAAATTGAAGTCAAAGCTCAGGCGGCAATCGACCAATTTTTTAATGAAAA
Organism: Ampulex compressa; assembly: GCA_038496175.1. Taxonomy (NCBI): domain Eukaryota; kingdom Metazoa; phylum Arthropoda; class Insecta; order Hymenoptera; family Ampulicidae; genus Ampulex; species Ampulex compressa. The sequence continues at coordinate 28,061 of JBCFXI010000799.1, forward strand.
TCACATTATTCCAAGTCCGTGGGAATTGAGGAAGAAGGAGAGCAAATGGAAAATTAAGCTTAGCACACCAACACATAATGGAATAAAACCCAATAGAGAATCTCCTATGCTACGAAAAGATGGTATGAGCAACAAGAATTTGCTATTTTAAAAAAATATGCTATTCTTATTTGGATGTGAAATCATCTTACAGGGTGGAGCCAGACGATATTATCTCTACCTCCGGAATTACCACCTACCGTGGAAGAGGCTTTAAAACCTTACTTCACGTTTACGCAGGTTAGTAGATAATATGTGGTTGTGATTCTTTCTACTGTATCTCATAAATTTGCATGTAATTCTATAACATGTGGATCAAATTTCGAAATTGATATTACTGTTAATTACATGATTAGGAGCAGAATGTAGAAAGTGATGATGCAAATTCATGCAACAGCTCCTTAAGAAGAAAATTATTTTTCAATCATGAGGATTGTTTCGACAATGAAGATGAAGATTCTGCATTATCTCCAATGAAGATGAACGGATCCCTTGTGTTATCATCTTGCAGTCCTCCACAGAGCGGAGCCTTAGTTCATGGTACACCTTTGAAGGTAATGAAAGCAACTCAGTAATTACAATATTTATTTCTTATAGTTATAAGAAACAACGATTTGTTTCCAGCACTCTTTACAGATAATGCAAAGAGATCATGGGACACCGGTAACAATTTCAAGGAACTTATCACCTCCAAACATGTCACCAATATACAATACTTCGTGCGATAGTATGAGATCACGATCTCGTTCAGTGGCACGATTAGATTTCACTACAGACATGAGCGTCGATCATTCGATTTTAGAAAGTAAGAAAGCTGCGCTTAAAAAATTATGATATCACGTCTTTTTTATAATAATTTCACAAAAATCCATTTCAGACACATTTTACACGACGTCCAAACTGAGGACTTCGGAGGAAGAAGCATCTGAATCGGAACGTTTGCTCAACGATTCTAAACATATGAAGTTTAGTACATCGCCGAAGGTGGAAGTAATGCCAAAAAATTCAACTCTTTATGAGAAGAGCGCCAAAACCGAATTAAAAATGTTGACTGACTCTTGCAAAGTGTATACGAACGAAAGTTGCATATTGCAAAAGACAAACACTTTGTTAGGTATATCCGACCTACAAAGCATTTCGAATTCCCGTCAGGATACTGGCTATCAGACCTATAGCATGAGCAGCACGACAAATGCTATAGACAGTTGCAACGAAACACAGGTGAAAGAGAAGCTTTGTTGGGGAGATAGAATTTTATTAACCGAGGACGAAGTAAGAATGTCCGATTGGAAGCAGAACATGCGCAACGTCTTCAGTTCGACACCGTCGAGACATAACAGAGGAATGGATAGTTTAATTAATTGAATTAGTTTTATCATCCCGAAATCACTGCCATGCTATTATGAACTTGCTATGTTAATGTCCTGACTACTGTCTGTGTTATTCATCATCGTTTCATCAAATAATCGTCGCATCCGTGGTTATATTTGCATAATGTCGTGTACATAATGTTGCGTGAGACATGATACAAGATAATATAATGTAATCTGATAATCATGCGTTTTCCATATCGACTGTCTGCTATTCCTTTTGAATGCAGATTTCAATCATTTTGACATGTTCATATTGTTCATATTGAACACGTACAAATCAACTAATGTAAGACTGAGTGCTAAAACCATGTACCAGATAAATATCTGTGTATATTTCGTTCACTGCCGACATTTTGTTCACGATTTGAGTGTTGATTAGCTGAAGTTTAATCGAATAAAATGTGTTAAAAAACTTGAGTGTCAAGTATGATGAATTGGATAGGATTTTATATGTTAAGTCGTGATCTATCGTAAAAATATATGTAATGTTAAATAAAGAAGACAAGCGTGTAAAGCATAATTGTACTTAACAGCGAATGGTATCAAGATGCTATCTTAAATGCGGCATAATATTATAACTGACGATAATATGTTACATTTTTGTTATATTTGTACATAACGGTCTTTAGAAATTAGTAAATTTGAGAAAACACAATCGTTTGTATGTTGTAAAGGAAATGAGAAATATACTTTTACACTGCCAATATAATACTTTGTCTAAAACATTTTATCGAAAGCCGGCGAATTTTTACGTTTTGAATCGGTGATAATGATATTTTTTAATGATTAATTCAGCGTTTAAAAATAAACAGTTGAATAAAAATTCGAAGGTAATCGATTGTACGTAGAAACACCATGTGGAATGTTTGTGGCCTTTTTGTGTGGCGGAAATAAGCAGATCCCCTTCCGGTATGCGCGCGTCAACCTTGCAGACTGGTACTCTCTTACATCGTGCATGAATCTGCGCACATACTTGCTAGAATTGACAGCTTGATAACTCGCATGTGACGTCGATGTGTTTTAATAACCAGCGCGCGTGCAATAATCATAGTCGTACGAAAATGGTAAAATCAGATTATTCTGCGATACGGGCGTCTTAAATGAACACTGGTGTTACGTTGAGCGGCCTCACAGGCGTAATTTCGAATTGAGTTTTGTATCTTATCCAATCACATAGGAATGCACATCTCTGCGGTACTTCTGTATCTTGCAGCGATTAGAATTAACGTAATTACACGCTGGAGAGTATTCTTTACGCAAATCTTGTATCGGCAAATACAGTACCGTGCACGTGTAGATTTTCACGATAGTTTTGAGGTCGCAATTGATTGAAAGATTGATGATGCTCTTCCTTTCCACTGACATCTTTGATATCTTGAATAGTGTACATAAGCAAACAATTTTTTATTTTCATAATTACGATTTGATTATCATCATCTCGTTTATGGATACTGAATTGTCAACTGTATACTTTCAGATATTTTGTACCTTGTGCTAAGATGTCAGACTCTGCGGATAATCCGCCTCCTGAAGACATCGATATAGTTCTTCCCAGGCAAGGTTTCCTATATCAAGAGGAACTACCGGATTATGTACTTTGCAAGCCAAAGTTAATTCCATTGAAATCAGTGACATTGGAGAAATTAGAGAAAATGCAAAGGGACGCTGAGTTGAAAGTGAGAGAAAGTCAAAAAGAAGCACGGTTGGAATAAACATATAAGAAAATGTTGGTGAAAGCATATAATGCTTGACAAACCACGTTATTTTGTGAAGATTAAAAATATACAAAATGATTCTTGGGCCATTTTTATTCGAAAGTGTGACAGCGTTCTGCTGTGCCGCAACTTTGCTTTACAAGTATGGAAATATATTTCGGCATCACACAATCGTCACTCTATCCGTGCTGGTAGCATGGTATTTTTCTCTACTAATAGTATTTATATTACCCTTGGACGTTTCTGTGGTAAATATAACATAATTACTAAGTATATATGTGTGAATTGTTACATATATGATTATGAAGTGTGGCCGAAGTGTGTTAATACATCTTTATACCAAAATTATTTTCTATTCCAGACGGTATACAGACAGTGCATGGAGCTATATGCAAAGAACCATAGTGAACTACCTTTGAATTATACTACTACAATTCCGCTTCATAAATGCAAAGAACCTTGGGTCAATGTTCCAGAAAATGTATTTCTAAATGTATGGAGAATCCTCTACTGGACATCGCAATGTTTGACGTGGCTCATACTTCCACTTATGCAATCTTATATAAAAGCGGGTGATTTTACGGTGCAAGGAAAATTGAAGTCAGCCTTAATCGATAATGCCATATACTATGGCACTTATTTATTCATTTGCGGAATTCTTATGATATATATAGCACTCAAACCTGGATTGGATATAGATGGGTGAGGTTTATAGTAATTAATTAGTCTGTACTTTGGGAAAAACTGAAAGACAATTTTTCAATGATTGGTATGTATTATAGTCAAAAACTAAAAGCTATTGCATCATCCGCATCGAACACATGGGGCCTTTTTTTGTTGGTTTTGCTTCTGGGATATGCTCTAGTTGAGGTACCACGTGGATTATGGAATGCCAGCAAACCAGGATACATTTTAAACTACAGTTATTTTAAGGTTGCAAAGCTAAGTTTAGATAAATGCGAAGCAGAAGAAACAGTGGATGATATACTTGAGGTATTGCAATGTATTGTTCTGTGGATTGTGACATTCATAATATACATTACATACCTTATATAAAAATCTTATGCAGTCTCTACAAGCAGCTACAGTGTCTATTGGGCCTGGTCATCCATTTCATTGTAACTTAGAAACAATCTTCCAAAAAATACCTGCTGAACTGAAAGATAGGATGAATAGACGACAATTGCCCGATGATACTCCAACGGATGCTCCATCAGAAAAATCTTTAATCCGTCTTCATAGACAGGTTTGTGCTTAAAGAGTAACACGATGTTCATTAAAAACCTATTCCAGAATTGCACAGTTTAATCATCTCCTGTCTTTAGACTATAAAAGCATTGCAGACATTGCAGCGCATTGAAACATTGTGGGGAATATTGGTTGATAAGATTTTTAAACTAGAAGACGTAGCAAAGAATCAAGCGAGTCATGACAAAAGATTCAAACCAACCTTCCCAGTACAACGTTCATTTCCACTTCGTATAATTTATAATCCAATTATTGGTAAGCGATGCGTAGATAGAACAAATATACACAGCGAGTTTTATATACATATATTATTTTCTTAATCAAGCTGGATAATTTTTATAACCACTTGTAGAATGGTACTGGAAATGCGTTATAAAAAGTTATGTTAAAAAGATAACAGCTATTTGTGCTGGATGCCTTTCAGTGGCGGTGGTGTGGTCTGAAGTAACATTTTTTAACAAGCAGCCTGTGTTATCTCTGTTTGCACAGTTTCTAAATTTAGCAATAAAAGAATACGACTATTTTACAATTGAGGTAAGAAGTGTACTTTTATAATTAAAGCAATATAACTGACTGCAAATGTTTTCACATTTGAAAACTAATCGCTTATTTTTTTAGTTATTATCTACATGGATAATTGCATACCTCTGTTACTGTGCTTATTCGACCGTTCTGAAAATCCGTGTTTTAAATTTATATTATTTGGCACCTCATCATCAAACAAACGAGTACAGCTTGATATTCAGTGGCATGATGCTATGTCGTCTAACACCGCCCATATGTCTAAACTTCCTCGGTCTCATCCACATGGATTCCCATATTATAAAGACTCATATTATGGAAACGTATTATACCCAAGTAAGAATAGCGAAACATTCAATATACCGATGCTAATTTCACGATACAAAAATATCCAATCGCAAGCTTTTGCGACAATGCATATCATGTCTTTTTTCTTTATTAAAGGTAATGGGCCACATGGATGTCATATCCATAATATCCGATGGATTTAACGTGTACTTTCCGATGGCCATCCTCGCATTTTGCTTAGCTACCTACTTTAGTTTAGGAAGTAGGTTGCTTTCTATGCTCGGATTCCAGCAATTTCTTGATGATGACGAGTTCACAACCGATCTCGTGGACGAAGGGAGGGAATTGATAAAACGAGGTGGGTACTTTGATACGAGCAATGGGGAAATCCAAATGTCAAAGCATCCTATGCATTCTTCTTGTCTTTTATCCATTGATGTTTAGAGAGACGCAAGCGTCAGAGAGCAGAGGATTCAATGTGCAGGAGACGAGAAATTCAAGAGAGATTCAGTACAACCGGTGCTACCTCCCGATATAGAACTTCCAGGCAAAGTACGGATACCGGTACGTAGACGTTCTACGAGTTGCCCGCACGTTTAAACGCTTCATAATTTTAGTCGTACAACAACTTTACAGTGTCATGTTATACCTTAGTCGAAACCCGTGTTTAATTAATATTTCAGTACGCCCGATAAAACGGGATGACTCTGTGGAATCGGCAAGAGCTGGATTACTTCGTGACAGTGATCTTGCGGATTACTACATTGGCGTGAGGCACGGTTCAGAGAGTTACGGTGCGAATAATAGCTACGATCGGGACTATCAGCCCGACGACCTTTACGAGGTACATGCGGATAACTCGAGGCCATTTTCCACTAATACAAATCGCGTAGGTCCACCGCCCAAAGGGCTGTTCGACGACATATAAGTCTCGCTGGCCGATTATACGCCTAGATATTAAAGATTAGAGAATGACCAGAGATTTATATCTGGGTACAGCCAATTTCGAAAGCCCTACTATCGACACGTAATAGAGTTTTCCTTCGACCCAGAGGTTGTGAATGTAAATTAGGAAATTAGCGATTTTTGGAGGATCCATTCTTGCGTAGATTGCTACAACCGTGTGTCTGAGAAATACCGGTTTTTCTTTCTGAAGTCACTTTGCCTTTGCGTGACAGATATGTCACTTCGCGAGTACCGACTTCGAGGTGAGATGGGATTTACGTCAAGTAAATCGCTCTTCTATACACGAATATTACGCATGATAGTTCCAATCGCATTAAAACAAAATAGATGTGTAACATTTGATACTGATACGGTTTGTAATGTTTGCTAATCGATCGTTCTCCTTTACACAAGTATTTTGAATACGGTCCGTTACACTAACATTCATAGACACGCTTTTCGACGAGCGAATATAGACAGTAGTTAAATCAAATTCGGACAATCCGATAATCGATTGTATATCTCAATAGCATCGAATACTTCACTGACTCAAACTTGTAACGTTAGCTTTATTAAATTCGTAATAAAGATTATAAAATGCAATCATTTCGTTATAGATATAATATATTGTGCAGATTATATTCAACTACGAACAATTATGCTAATAAAAATAGATAACGCGTAATGAAGTAAAAATGCCAAGTTTGTATAAGCAATAAGAGCTCCAAATGTTATGTCTGTTATTTGCCTTTAGGTTTAGCAGGACATATTAGTTACGAACAGGCACACTATGTATAACCTGATTGAGAAAACAAAGAGCAAATATGCACACGCATTTTTAGATTCTAAGTAATAGCTAATTTAATTGATTGCCTTGTCATAGTAATTTCATGTGGATTAGTTATGAAGGTAATGATTATTACTAATCATAGTTTTTTAAACGATCGTAACACAACAGTCTACGAAATTTAGTAACGAAATAAGCATGATATAGAATTAGGTAGAATATCTTATATAGAAAGTAATATTATTTTGGAATGTAAGTTAACATTATCCCCAAGCTGGCACCTAATTCTGCAAAGTATGTTTTTCTGGCTAATCAATAATTATGCAGCAAAATAATAATTATGTCATATCGTCCGACATATGTCAGAGCATTATTCTAATTTAAAGGTAACTCTAATTTCAGAGAAATGTGTTTGAAACCAAAACAAGTGCAGAATACACTTGAAGCGCTGCTAAACGATATTCTTGTAATCAAGTACTAAGTTTCTATGTAAATAACAAGACCGAGATATTTTTACAATTATTTCACGTAAGCCTATCCATTGTTAATTATTTGTAATGTAATGTTGTACATATAAATTTTTGCGGAACCAACAGCATTGATAATAACCATTGCGAAGTTGTAAATTTCTTTATAATTATGCAAATTTTGGGACACTACTCCATTTCTGTCGATACATAGTCTTAAGTACATGGTGCTTAATAAAGAAAATCAAGTGGGATTACTTCTCACGCAATAAAAATCTTGTGTATATAAAGTTTATTGGAGATACTTCGTACAGATGATATATCATTAAGAAAATTTTCTGTTCGTACCATATACGTGCAACATTAAGGGTATGTAACATTCAAATTTTAATATACCAATAAATAAGAAACTATATACCAATCAAATTGTAACGATCACAATTCCACATAACGTCATCTTTGGACAATTATACTCGATTTCGAGCTTCCAATCTCACTCCCCCCTGAAGGAGGTAAAATATGGTACTCATAAAAACTTAACAAAACCTTTCATCATCATAAACATCTTTAAGGGACAAACTCATTGTGATGAGCATTATCCAGAGAAATTTTCCTACTTGCTCGATCGTGTTCAGGATCAAGCGATCGATCTTTATCGATATCAGGAGAACTCGTAGCTACATCCAAGCATGACCACCATTACCTTGAACGACAAGCAAGAATTATGCATGCATAAAATGATAATGTTGAGCAGTATACGTCAAAGGCATTAACCATACAAGACGCTTCTAATTCACGTAAAAGAAAAAAAAATAGGAACAAGTTTCCGTTGTTAATGTCACACTAGGATTAATGGCAGTAAACCTTTTCGGCGACGCTACAATCGCAAAAAATCGAACAGATATTTTCACCCAGCAGAACGAGCATCGACGGTTAAACATTCTCTGTGACTAAGTAAAGTAGACTATGTAAAACGTAATGATCGCTAATATAAAGAACGATAGGGTATAAGCAATCACTATTCTGACTATCTTCATGTGCTCCGAATGTGAGAGACGATTCTTCGCTGGCCTATATCTGGGACTCCTTAATTCCGGCATCAACAGCAGCGGTTCTAGGAGCAACAAGCTGGCCCTGTTGGGCTGATGTTCTCCGGCGTCCTCTTGTTTAATGCTACGCGACTGCAATACGTCGTTACGATAATTCATCCAATTTTGCAGATCAGTGCCGTATCCTGCCTGCTTGATGGAACTCAGAAGAACCTCGTGGTTCAGACGAAAAGTCATGGGCATACAACCATTCTTTGATGTTCTGGCATAAACGTCGTTTACGGAACGGTGATAGAGCTGAGTGTTGGGCGTTTCTGCGAAACTGCCGCTCATCAGAAATATATGAGGACCCAATACGGAGCGTAGATCAAAGATATCTTCGGGCAGACCATGGAGATAAAATATGCTCGAGCAATTGGTCTTGGAGCAGTTGTAAACTGGCATGCAGTCCTGGACGTTGTCGTACTGAGAGAAAAGCATGGCCTTGTCATCCCGAGAACAGTATCTGAAGCACAAAGAATCTTCCTGCTGGTAAAGTTCTACCTCCCTCGCGTACAACGGCTCCTTCGCGTATATCCAACAGTCGGTGTAAACCGGACTATCGCGGAAACTTGCGCATTGCCTGCAGACTTTGTGACGAGGAAGGAACAGCGTGTTTATCAGGGTCTTTGCCGTGGTAGGGCTGTACTTCTCATAATAATCCAATATATCGTATTCGAAGAAATTCCCCGATTCCTTCGTGATTCCGACTTCTTCATAAACATGATCGATCTTCAAGCCTGACTTGACATCCGTGGAGATCTTGGCGCTGCTTTCTTTCCCGAACGAAGTGTCCCTATACCGGTGAACCGTGCCCTTGAGATCATCGGTCCGAATACCGGCGTAATCCTTGGTAAACTCGTTTCCACGAAGGAGCTGCGTCGGCTTAGAAATCGTGTCTCCCGAGGTGCCCGACAATTGAGTCGTGTCCGACAGCGTCTCGATAATCTCTAAACTACGATCGGAGGACTCTTTCTGGAAGGTCAGCGAGTCCTCCTTCTCCGATGTCTGGCTGCCGCTCAAGTACGCGTCGTCTTTCGTGGCGATAACGTCGACCGTGACCAATTTGCACGGCGGCGTATCGATTAAACCTACGTGCGTGATACCGTATGCGTGTGTCTCCGTGCATCGTGTCGATCTCGAGGTGCTAGGAGTGTGCCCCTTACCATCACCCATCTCCCTTCTAACGTTCCTACTCTCCGTCTCTAATCTTACATGCTCTAAGTGTAGCCGGCGGTGGTGAACACACGCAAAATTGTATCAATTAGCTTCCTCGGTCTCCTCGTTTCTTAATTCCCGTTTGAGTTTGTTCAGATCGAAGAGGACCTCCAGTATGGAGGAGGCGCTCCAAGCCTGAGTACGACAGCTATCCCTGCAGTACTCGCCGTTTCTGTTCGTCAGCTCGGGTAGGCCTCTCCAGTGGTTCGTCGAAGCCTCTATGTAATGTCGAGATATGATATTTTCCGTAGAATCGATGACGCGACGCAATTCCTCCTTCCCGCCGACGAGCGGTGCGAAATAAAGTCGAGCTCGGAGAAAGTAGCCAAGGGGCCAAACCCACTCTGGTCCTTGATGATAATTCCATCCGTGGGCCAGTTTGGTGTCACCCGTGTCGTTGGAGTTGTCGTAGTACCCGTTGTACGCCCAATCGGCAGGATCCAGGGTCTTCATTCCCAGGGGGCCCAGAAGGTACTCCTCGGCCTTCTTTAGGGCCGTCATGGCGTGCTGAGGATTGAAGAGCTCCGGCGCGACGACCATCGCCACGCAGAAGTTCGGACGAAGCTGGTAATCAGCCCATGCCTGGGTTGCGCCGTGACTGTCTTTGAAAATGCCCCGTCGGTGTATGAGCTCAGGCTGCAACTCGCCGTCAGTCGCTGTCTCGTTTACGTAGAAGAACTTTTCGAAGTTCGTGGAGATTCTGTCAGCCCACTGTTTGTAGCTCCAGGTTACGACGGTGCCATCACGATTTTTCCTCTGCACGCTACCGTAAGGGAAAAGATTCTGCTTATAGAGTTCCGCCAGGAAGCTCAGAATACTCTTGCTCAGGCCGATTATCTCGACGGCGGATCCATCTCTGGGCGTAGCTGGTTTACCCTTGTTGCCCGCCTTTTCCGAAGAGCCCATTTTGTCCATCCACGTGCCGCAATTGGCCTCGTTACCGCCGAAAACGAAACCGGTCTCCGGATGAACGCCAATTTGATTGTTGAAGCCGCGGTCGGTCATGTGCTCATCGATTTGCTTACCCGCGTTTCTTTCTCTGAAGCAAAGTCCTTGGAAGTGGACCATCAGAGCCTCTTGAATCACGTCGTGCAGTGGCTGGTCCTACAAACGATATTACAAAGAAACATTTAATACGACCACTTTAGCGATTCTGCTGCAGTGCTTCATTTGCATTTTCGCGGTGCGTACGTATTTCTTTATTTTTAAATATAACACGATAGACGAAGCAAGATATTAAAATCTATTAAAATGTTGCATTACGGTGACTCTAGGTCCGTTGTAGCTGAAAATTCAATTCGGTTTAAAAAAACATACCACTTGTTCGGCTGGCAAGGGAGGTGAGTCGTCGGTAGGGAACAATCTTGACACCTTGTCCGATAGAATCTTCAAGCCATTAGGCACTTCTTGGATGTAACATTGAATGGTGTACAGCCACCACCACAAAGCATCGCGGCAATTATACCTGCGTATCGATATTTTTATTAATCTCTAAACAACACGGAAAACGAACATACGTCGATATTACCTAGCGTTTTTTCCTTTGTCGAGCAAATTCGGAATTAGTCCGTGTCGTAAAGTTCCCGCAAAACCGAGGATGATGAACCGCGCCTCCGTGTGTCTGCCAGTTAAAAGCAACAGTCCTCTGAGAGCGATGAACGTATCACGGCCCCAATTTCTCATGTAGCCCGTGGCGAAGTGTGGCAGCCCAGCCGACAGAGTTAAGCAGATCTGCTCCGTCTCTCCATTGTATTGTTTTACCTTTGGCTTCGGCGGATCCAGATTCGGCGACAAGTCGGGCAATTGCGCTGATTTTACAACCCCTCCCATTTGGATGGAAACCAGGGACAATATTTTAATGAAGGTCGAGCCGTTCTTCACGAAACTGGAAAGAAATGTGAATAATAATTTGGACAATAATACGTAACTCACTTTGAACGACGATAATAGTTCGATAATATAAAAGGAGTGTAGCGTGACATGCACGGTTTATCACCTTGACATCAGGCTGTAACATTGTTCCAGGACGGTCATATAAACGTTCACTATTATCACGTCGAAGTAACTGGGTATCAGATAACGGGGTATTAATTTAAAGGGTTCCACAGCCTCCTCGATCCATGTACCAAGAGCAGCCGTGCCATCGTCCTCTTTTAGTCGTTGCCAAATATAATCTGCATCGGCCAAATATACAAACGTAATTTATAAGTGATTGATAATATTAAATATCGAGAGAATTCTTACCTATAAGCCAATTTCCTTGTCTCAGATTGGAGCACAATGGATGCCCAAGATCGTTGTTTGGACGTATATCGGCTAGTAAGGATATGATACCTACGAAATACAACAAGTCCTCGGTATATATCTGTTTTCCTAAATTAGCTCTGATCGAATATGACGAGCACTGGTTCTTCCTTTACCTTGTAATCCAGCGTATACCAGAGGGCCATATCCGGGTATATCGTACACGCCGAATCTATTAGAAGTTTCGTCACGTTCTTCTTGATCGCATCTGTACAGAGCTTTGTTCAAATCCGATAAATCCATGCGAGAAACTATCACGCGAAGATCGGAGCTCTTAGGCGACGTGATAACCGATATAGTACTATGGAGCTTTGCCAGGGCCGGTTTTATATTAGCATGTAGAGAAACCCTGAGGAATATTTTTTTTGTGGCTAACAATTTATTTAAGGAAATGTGAAATTGTCTTTAATGTAGGTTATGCAATGAAATATGGCTCTTTACCGAATTGCTATCACGGAACCTGGTTGGAAGTTCACAAAATTCAGCTGTGTTATTTTGGGATCTCCAGAGTCGACTTTTTCCAGGATCGTCGAATCGCAGATTTGAACGTGCTCTTTTAGGCTCACCACATATTCAGATAGGCCATTTATATAATTCTCATCCTTTATGTATTTTTCAGGATAGTGAAATGGTGACGTGCCACTTCTAAGAAGCAAAGGACACGATGAATCTTACATATATGTTTTAAATTATGAGTAATACTCACTTTGCTCCTACGTGAGATAGAGATGCCTCTAAAATAATCTCTTCTACTACTCCTTCTACGCGTAGTGGTCTCACGTGTCTTCTCAAATCATTCGCGTTTGCATCAGGATGTTTGAAGGCCGTGAAGGCGACCAAGACTACACTTTCATGCGTGGTCGGCGAGTGTCTGGTAACTGCTACGATATCGCTGTCCATTTGATCAACAAACACCTGCATTTGCAAGTGTGAACGGTCAATGCTCGTCATCTTCGTAATATTATTGCATAGAAAAATTGATTCACCTGTGAAAAGTTTTGTTGCCCAAGGCTGTAATGTAACTCGTTCAATGCTTTCTTTGCAGATATTATGCCAGTCTTGAAGCTGATCAGTTTTATGCCATCGACCAAAAACTCGTCATCGGTCCAGGAAGTGTATTGTCTTGTTTCATCAACTACGTGTATCTGACGAGATATAAAAATTTTTAATCCAATTTTTTTTACGGAATAAATGTACAATGTAGTAATTCATGGTCATTGTCGGAGAAGAGGTAAATAAATATATAGCTGCTCACATGGTGAGGAACTAGTTCATCGTATCCACGATTGCTGCCACTAGCACAGCAAGCCATGGACACCAGTGCCGCGCTAGGAAGTAGGTCAAAGAGGCTGCGCTTCTCTACTGGACTAGGATTGTCGTGAGTCAAGTCTAGGAACAATGCGTGCGCTATGCTCGGTACCAGAGGTCGTACTCTTGCCTGCATAAATGCCCCGACTGGTTCTCCACCATAACGATATACCAAGCGACCCTCTTCGTGACTATCCCAGCCGGACATAGCTTCTGTACCACGCAAATATTATGTGATAATACAAATCCTCTTTGAGATTGTATCATCCTTTTTTTACATACCTCTAATTAAGGATGTAATACCAAGGCGATTAACAAAAATATTATCTTTTTGATCAGAGTTGGTGAATAACTCTCCTACAACGTATAAATCTGGACGGACTCTTCGTGCAACATCCAACATGTACTGTAAATCAAGAGAAACAAAAGTGTTTAGATGATGATAAAGAAAAGTGTCTTTTCTAGAGTATGAACATTACCTCTGCTATTGGAATTGGTGTAGAATGGCAATTGTCTAGGCGGATGCCATCGAAGATTCTGGCTGTCTGCTCCACGTATGATGTCATGTGCTGCCATAGAAAAGGGCAATCCTCCGGCTTCTCACCATATCTATCAGAAATGTATTTGACGTTAATAAATTAATGAATAAAAATACAGTGATGTTTATAAGCAATGATATCACCTTAATTTTACACTATCTCCCCAAGCGATCAGTTCTCTGCGTATATAAACATTGGAATCAGGATCTGCAAAATTTTTTAATGGATCTCCATTCATGACCCATCCATTGTGGGCCATAAGGTAGCATCCAGCATCGGAGTACATTGTTGCTTCTCTTTCAGTCAGTGATCTTGGTGCTCCGTAGTCAGTGAAGTATCTAATAGTGTAGATAATATTATACGATCAATACTATACTTATAATATATATGCGGTAAATCTATGCTTTTAAAGATACGTAAATAAAGATGTACCTTGGGACAAGTGGATTTCTTTCACTGATTTCTTTAAGTCTGGGCCCATCCGCCTGTACCCGGAAGTATCTTATGCCCGCGATGGTATTTTCAACAGCTGCATTCAAATGATTTTGTACTTCGTTAATGATAGTATCATTGAGTTCCTGCAATTTCTTTCTCAAATCCTCTGCGCATCGCTTTAAACGTGTTTCCTCGTCAAAACAGTCAACTCTGAACACATGATTAGGAAAAGATATGATTAAAAAAATTATATCAATAATGGAATTGTAGTTTGAATTCAACGTACCTGTATGTGTTGTATTTTTGAAGTGCCAGCTGCATATTTACACTTGCCTTCAGTCTACGATATTGGGGATCTTTTATGACCGATATATCTTCTGGCGTTACATCATTAACATCCTGTGGCATTTGATTTCTAGCCAAATTCAAAAACTCGGCAACAGTTTCGTTAATGTCAACTACATATAGTTCGTATATCTTAACAAGCGGCAAGAAATACGTGTGCAATGCATGGCGTATTGACTGAAAGCAACAATGTTCAGATAATTGTACTTGAAAGTACACGAAGAACTGTTTAGTGTAAATCCGATAAATGTGCATATCTTACATTCAGATGCTCCTCGGTCTCAACTACAGGGGGTATACCTTTAAATTCCCATTCACTGCCAGCTACTTGTATTGTTAATTCAAATAATGCAGCATCCAAAATATATGCAGGACGCAGATGAGGGCTATTAAAACAATTATATGTGCATTCAGGATGAGATACTAAGAAAGGGCTTTCATTTGCAGTATGATTCAAAACAATGTCACATATGCTCAATATCTGCAACCGATAAGATTGTGATCAAAAGGTCAAAGATATAAATTTTAATTATTTTACGCAATTATTACTTACATTCCATTCATTGCGCATTTTAATGATCAACTGCTCAATATCGTCAAAAGTAACTACCTTGTCATCGTCATTAAAGGAGGGATTTAATTTCAGTTGGTCGCTAAGACTATAAGATGATTTTGAAAATCCTAATTCCTAAAATATACATATTTCTATGTATTATAATTATGTTTCGTAATGCTGTTAATACAGATGAAAGATCTTACTTGCAAAGGTGTGAAATGAATAACATTGTATCCAGAATTGCGAGATACCAATAGTTTTTCCTCCCATGTACTAAACGGCCCTAAACATTTTGCTAAAACTGTCTGACATTGAATACAATCCAATGGTAAGTTTTCCCCAAATTCACCTATTTTAAGTTCTGGATCGACTAACAAGTATCCAGATGCAATAGGCTTTACACCACCGTCAAGACTGTAACAATTTATATCATTGTGATATAATGAAGAATGTGTTAACGCTACATTTCTAATATATTTAACACTTACGTAGAATCTGTTAGATAATAGTGAAATGAACCAGCTAGTGTCAAACGTAGACTTGCAGCATCTTTGAACCATTGTAATTGGTAGTATGTGTGTCTTTCAAATTTTTGATCACTGGCTAATGGATGATTTACAAAAATATCGAGCGTCTTGCCAAGTAAGGAAGCGCCCAGTCTGAATTCTACTCTCCATCCTATCGTAAGTACCAAAAAAGATAATTTGTAAAAAATAAGTCTAAAATAACGTACTGTAAGGTATGTGTAATAACAATATGTTCCATTTTATATACCTTTTTTCAGTCTGTATAATATTCCATCTAGATGTTCTCCATTGTTCAAAGTTAATACTCTGACTTGCTCTGATTCATGGCTATCGGTTAGCGAAGTGTGTTCCATCATATTTTCTTTTACCGTCTGAAAAGATAGATAAATTCTCTTTTACACACTAACAAAAGAATTTTGCATAAGTACTAAAAGAAGTTTGAAACGATTTAGGACACTAATTTATTAGACAGCACAAACATTGCAGCACTTGTTCTTTGTGCTCAGTACACAACACATAACGGCACAAAATTATTTGGCAGCACATCACAGGACTTTGTTTAATTTTTATGTATCAAATAATTTATCAAAACAATTTGCCTAAAGTGATACCAAAAATCTTCTTAATTCTATCAGCTGAATTATATGCCGTTACAAATTGTAAAATTCTCAATGATTCACAGGATATTTGTCAAATTATACAATTCTCTCTAGGAACATTAGTACTTACACGTCAAACGTGGTAAATAGATAAGTATCTAGCTAGCATGTGCCTTAATATAAGTTATTGACACAAAGCAGCTACAGAGCGTGCAAAGAGCATGATATTACATTACATGGTTCCACTGGATGAGCATGCACAAAGCTTGGAGCTATTCTTACTCTACATGCTTGGATTACACCTTTATAATAATGCGGACCGAGACAGACTTCCTGCTGATACATTTAAGCGCCCTAATAGCGACAAAATGTGGAATAGATAGTTATTCTTAGCACAAGCACTGTTGCATACAACATAACACTTTAAGGTCTTTACCAATACCCTCAATGTGTTGCACTATTAGTCAATCAAAACTTACAGACGACCAAAGAAATCTCAAGTAGTGACATGTGCAAATGCGTCGAACAAATGTCCTAATCTTCCTTGCGAACGCCTTTGATGCATTTCCAAAGAAACGTTTTATAGCAATCATTGAATCCATTTTCAAACTGCACCAAGCGCGTAGAAACGATTATCTAGTTTTATTAGCGGCTGCTTATTACAGGACTTTTTAGAAGCTCCGTTTTATTACATTTTTGTTAATTGTCAGAGGCCGTTTTTTGTGCGTTACCTACAACAAATACATAACAAAGCACTTTGAGTAAATGTTAAATAAAAAAATTAGAAGTTTAAACAGCGCAAAAGTCACAACGATAAAGTACACACCTTTAACGGAGTAAATCCATTACACAAATTTCTATGCCCACATATTAGGACCTTTGTTCGGTCAATTAATTCGTTAAAGTAACGGTACCAGGAGGGTATGTTAAAACTGTTTTATTGCTCTATGTCTATGTACATATACATATTGCATACAATGAATAATACCAGATCAACATGCAACACTTATGACGATTCATTTAACATTTTTGTATTAACAACAAAGCCGCGGTAAATGATCGTGCATCGCCACGATCGATAATGAAGATAACAGAATCTCTATTAAATTGGATTGAAAGTATATAAACGCAATATGAAATACTTATTTGTGTTATTTATACAGATCCTACCACGTAAACACCTACGCGCCGGTGGTTCACCACCCGAGAGCAGCGGTCGATTTTTGAAATTCGATCGACGCATCGCCAGATCGGAGTAAACGTACTGTGTGTACAAGTTTCGAGATTAATGCGAGTTAAAACAAAAAAGCAACGAGTGTACCTTAAGCTCACAATACGCATGCAACAGACGAAGATCAAGTTCACTTAAATGGTAATCACACGTGTCATGATTTTCTCCTGAGTTCACGGTTTGTCCGATCCTGTGTATTTTCCGATTTTATCATCGGTGCACAAAAAAGAGGTAAAGCGAGAATCCAATCTTTAAACTCTCATTCGCAAGACACAGGAGAAAAGAACGCACGAAGTATCGTTAGAATTAATCGAAGGCCATAAATGCGGTATGCGTTAATCGGCGATGTTAGTTTATTTTGTAAACGACAAACGTCGTTTGAAATCACCTCACAGCAGAACGGTTTACGCTCAATTCCCGATACGTCCTATTTTTCAAATATGACCTCTAATTTAATAGAGGCAAGCTGTGAAGGTCACGAAAACAAATGCATGGCCTAAGTTGAAAAGACAGAAAGAGCAGACGACGGGTTTTCGTTTGCACGCTGATTTCGGATCAACGATTGGCCGATCGAGTGAGGCAACTTCAAGTGTATATTTGAATTTCCTTTCCGATTAGAAAATTATTTTTCGATTTAAAGGAGCTCCGATGAATCATCTCGTTTATAAATAAATATCCTTCTATTGCGTCTGAAAGGACCGATATCCGAATTATTTCCTTGTGTCCATGGGAAATCATTTTTCGATATTTATCTGATGCTATCAACTGTATCCTTATCGATATGGCAGTAGCTAATTTTAAAGGTATCGTTTAAAAAAATATTGCAGATGTTGAAATGAATGCTTCAAGGATGTAATTTTATTGAATCTGAGATCAAAATTACATTTCTGTGAGTTAGCCATACAAAACTATCATAATATATTACATTTAGTTATTTATCCTTATATCATTCACAGTTTGATAAACGCTATCGCTTCCTATTTTCTTATATTTGTTAATGCTAAGAAATCCTGCGTTAAAAAATGTATGCTGCTCTTCAGTATGAATTAAATGTTTTAATATAATTTAGGGAAAGATGATCGCAGTGTTCGTTGATCATTGCCATTTATCTTGCATGGATGATATAAAAAGCGATATAATAAATTTTTGATAACGGCGACGCGTGTTAAACATATTATACTATTTAGTATTTCGATCAGATTACGAATTGCCGTTGATAAATTGACTGTCGCAGGTTAACCTCAATGTGAAACCGGTTAATTGAGATCGAAGCGTGTCCTTTCGTCGAGGTCAGTACTGATTGAGCGGTGTATTACTAATGAGCAGCTATTATGTATTGCTATTTATGGCGATTTCTCAATGACAGTGTCGTGCTTCTGTTAACACATTTTTTTTCGCAAACTTTGCACCAAATCAAGGGCCCATCGCGACTGCGTTCAGATACGGACGATTCGAACGAGTATTTAGCAGTCGCACGCAGTGCAAGGAGCAAGAATGGAAAAGTCTGGCGATCCACCGAACGCTCTTGGACGATTTAATAGCGTGCCACGATAATTCCAAGTTTTAACGAAATTTCTTGATACTCGATGTCACCTCGCTTTCTCCCATACACTATTTCAAAATGGCAGCCGCAACAGACGAGCTGAGTAAGTAGTCCCGAAAAAAAATCTGTTTATTTCGTTGGCAGACGGTTAATCCGGCGGGGATGATCATTAATGCGTAAACAGCACACCCGTTTATCCGCATACACACCCAAGATTTTGAAAATCGGTACCCGAAGGCTTATGCCAGCTCATAAAGGAAACTTAATTGTCATGCCATCCTGTAAAAAGGCAACTTCAAACCTATCGTTTTCACGGAGGGTTGTGTTCAAATTGTAATATTGAAATGCACCCCCTTTTCTATTCATGCCTTCTACTGCTCTGTTTCCAGCACATGGTCGATTGTCAAATAAATTAAATGACATGTTAATGTTCGTGTGGTTTGTTCGTTAATCAAATGTCCTATCATCAGTACCTTAATTACTCATAAATTTATATAATATATGATGTCGTCCTTATCATTAAGAAAATAAAAATATATTTTGACTGACTTATTATGAAGATTGTTTAACATTACCCACCGTGCATGTCTTCTTGATACGTACACGACAATACTGACTTCTAAATCATTTGATAGAGTCAGCAAAATACAAATCGTTGAAGAGAATCACAAAAATCGTTTTATCTATTTGACATACGCATTAAGAATCGAGCAAAGTACGGTCGTGCCTGATTCTATGTCATATCTATTTTCGTCTAAGGCGAAAATATAGATGCAATAATGATGGACAATAATTTATCGTTGCATATTAGATCTTCGTGGAAATTAATGGATATATATATCTTGTTTTATGACAGTTTTGCTCGAACGAGTATTTTTTCGTTTGGGTTCTGCGGAAACCGATGAACAGTTACAGGCATCCGTCTGTAAATTTTTACCTCCTGTCTTGCTTAAACTATCTAGCTCACAGGAGGGTGTTAGAAAGAAAGTCATGGAATTATTGGTTCATATAAATAGAAGGTTAAAAAGCAGGCCTCAAGTACAATTACCGGTTGAGGCTCTCTTATTGCAGTATCAAGATCCGGCTGCCAGTTCCTTTGTAATTGTACGTTAAACAATACACGACTCTGTGCTATTTTCAATGCTAGATGATTATAATTATGTTGGAAACTTTATATTTTCAGAACTTTACTATAATATATATAAAATTAGGATATCCTAGAATGGAAATAGAGAAGCAGGCAGAGCTGGTTCCAAGCGTATTAAATGCTATTGAAGGAAAACCCTTGTCTCATCAAGACAGGTACAGAGATCAATAATTTTAGATAGATACTAACTGAACAGTGCAAATTCGAACAGCTTTCACCTTGTTTTAGTCTATTGCTTATCATAATGCCTGTTTTGGGACACATTAATATACCCACGGATCCAGAAAAACGAGCATCCTTCCTTGGTTTACAGGATAAGCCATACGTAACAAAACAATTCCTCAACTTTATGCTTGACGTACTGTTACTGCCTTATGGGTAAGAAATTTATTCTATAACAAATAATGTTTACGTGACAAAATATCTTTAGAAATATTACACATTCTCGTATAAAACCAGATCTGTACGACAGACCGAGAATCAACAACCGGGCCAAGCTATTGATTGGTCTCAATTTTCCGTACCACCAGGATTGAGCGATTATGCATTTAAAAGAGTAATAGGAGACAATTCACCGACAGCCGAAGAACTTGAAGTTGTAAAAATGGGGATTGTAACATTTCTTTTTGGTGGCTGTTTTCCAGATTCTGATATTCTGATACATTTGATAGTGGCTGTTGCTGATACAAGGTTCTCTGTTGCCTTTTTGGCAGATGTGATACTAAAAAAAAAAGTCAGGTGTGCCACATATAAACATTAAAGAAACTTAAGTTTCTAATAAGAAATGAGTTATGACATACATTGCACACGGTTTTTAGCACTCTAGATTGGTCTTCAGCACAGCTTGTTGCCCCACTTTATACATTATTTTTGGGTACCGATGCGTTAGCCACACAGACAGAAGTTAAACCTGAAATGAAACGTTTGCCCGCCAGTACTAGAATCCGTCTGAAGTTGTTGCATTATCTTTGCCGTGTAACTAATGGTGGTTTCATCATACCACCGTGCATTCAGGTACATGTTTTAATGTTCATAAGGCTTTACAATTTAATCAAACACTTCACATTTTGCAGGTGGTTTTTGATTCTCTTTATGGGAAAAATACAAGTGCAAAGTTGAAGTCATTAGCACTACAGTTCACATCGATAATTGTTCAACAGTAAGTTCAAATTTTTACAAAGATTAAGTTACTTATTAGACAGGTAATTGTATTAATAATCGATGTGATAAGGTACTAATTGCTTTTGAAGATGCAGTCTTGCACCACTGACGCGTGTTGCTGGGGTCATTCTAAGTGGTATGATAAAATTAATATCGGAAGAATGTGACACTCATAAACCTATGGCATACACTATTATTGGACAACTAGGCCAAAGAATACCATCTTTAGTAAACAAAGACTTTCGTCTTTTACGTGATTTATTTCAAACACTCGTATCAGTAAGTGTGTTTTAATATAAACATTATATGTATCTCGATGTATTATATACATACCTTGCAATTTGTATAATACTGTTCGGTTCATAATATTCTTATGTTTAAGACTGATGGAGATTTAGAGTCTACTGTCAGAGATGCATTAATGTCCATTACATCTGCCTTTGTATTCAACAAAGATAACGACGTTAACATATCTGGGATGCACACCTTACTGTCTTCTCACATCAAATCGACCAAAACCAGTGTGAGGCAAGTACATTTATGTCCATACAAATTCTCTTACAAATTCATGGAGATGCAAAGTAATCTTCTTTATATAACTGATATAAGTTCCTTCTTTTAAGATAGATTTGTGGCTATGCATTATGCCGCAACTGTATTTCCCCCAGACGATGCTCCATCCAGATATATTTTGCTCTTAGCTTGCGGAGACAGTAAGCAAGAGATCAGCTCAGGGGCTTGGAAGGCTTTATACGGTACTATAAATAATCCGGACAATGAGAAAAGGGAAAGTCAGCAAATAATTTTGCCTGACTTTTCAAAACTCGTAACTTACATTCACAACAAGATGCAAACAAAAATGAATACTTTTGCTCCCGAGAAGATAACTGTTGATGCCGATACATTTTTTACACGCACAGTTTCAGAGGTTAGTGCATTAATAGAGATTCAAAATCGAAATTCAAAATAGTACGTTGCGTAAATTGAATAATATACAATAATAATAAGATACATACTATATTTACAGATAATTACCTATCTTCGCGTGTGTCTCGCAAAAAGCGCTGATATTCCGATATCCAACGAGCCGTTGCAACATCCATGTGAGCACACTCCATTAATTGGTCGATATCTAGAATTTTTATATAAAAATCAACCAGAAGTACTCGAACACTATATCAAGATTATTTTATTCCATGGCCATGCATCAGCAGGTGAATTAAATTCTAACACATGTTACACTTTTACATGCGATTGAGTTTTCATAACACTTAATAAGTTCGTAAATAATCGAAATGCAAAATATTAAAATTATTTGACAGATCAAGTTTCACTCCAAGCATTTTTGGAAGTGATTGGTTCCATCCCACAGTATACAGCAAAAAAATACGAAAACGAATTACCATGGCTTTATAATCTATTGACCTCTACTAAGCTCGATATAAGACAATTAGCTGCCAAAATTTATGCTATCATTATTGCCCATTTTACAATGAATGATTTTGAGAGTCAAGTGTCAAACATCATGGATGTTGTGAATAAGAAAAGCATAGAAGCACAGCACGGTGCATTGCTGACTTTGACTTATATGATAGAAAGGAAATTATTATTAAGCAGAAGCGAGACCAGTAATGACTTACTGAATTGGCCGACCTATATCGCTGTTACAAACACGATATGTATGTATGATTACAAAACAATGGGAACAACGGTTGTGGCATGCAAAATATGATATCAACACAATTTTATTTGAACAGGTACATTTCTGTATGACAGTACAACTATGTTGATG
The DNA here is from genome assembly GCA_038496175.1 of Ampulex compressa. Taxonomy (NCBI): domain Eukaryota; kingdom Metazoa; phylum Arthropoda; class Insecta; order Hymenoptera; family Ampulicidae; genus Ampulex; species Ampulex compressa. The sequence goes on from JBCFXI010000799.1 coordinate 51,238, forward strand.
GATGCTGCTATTAAAGGCATTGGCATATTAGGTAAAACATATGCGTTGCCTTTGCCCAATGATGGTGAAGCGAAATCGAACAAGAAAGCAATTGTGGAACAATTATTTTCTATATTAAATAATGCTAGGTTGAACACCAAGGTTTGTCTCACAATATTTGAATCTACTTGCTTGCTTTTATATAAATATTAATATAGCATAATGACGATATGCAACATTTTATAATGCATTTAGATCAAAGAAAACGCTGCACTCTCACTGGGACAATTGTGTGTTGGGGAAAATTTCCCACATACTACAGAGATAGTGAATAAAATAATTGCGACTGTTAAGGAAGTAAGTTAATTTCATGATTTCGTTCTTAAAATGCAAAATCAAATTTTGTTGATTTTCTAAAAATTTGTTTACAGACTAAAGATATAGAAATTCATTTAATCATGGGTGAGGCATTAGTTTGCTGCGTACAAGGACAAGCAGCGCCTGAAGGAAGAGATTCTTGGGCAGTACTCCCTAGCGAGCATAAAGTTCCTTATAGCAGCAAGAGTACTGAACTCTTGGTGTATGTATTGGATGAACTACTTAAAATATTTAAAGACCCACATCCAAACTCAAGACAGGTATTTGTGCAAAGTTTCAATGATACTCTATCGACATATATCACCCATATGTAATATTGTCATTTGAACCATAATGGAATTCTGTAGGCTATATGCGTATGGCTGTTAACACTTCTGAAGCACAATATTGACCGTGACTGTGTAAAAGAGAAATTGTCCATAATTCACAATGCGTTCATAGATTTTCTTTCCGACGACAGTGGTGAGTATGCTTGCTTTATACATTATATTTATGTTTACTAAATTTGTACGAGTTTTATAAAATATGCCTTCGTACTTTGCGATAGATATCGTTCAGGATATAGCTGCTAAAGGACTTGGTTTAGTACACGTTAATAGCAAAAAAGAGGATCAAGATCAATTAGTATCTAGTATTTTAAATCAATTTACCCAAGGACGGAGAACCGTTCAGCAAGTGACACCTGACACAAAATTATTTGAGGAAGGCCAATTAGGAAAAAGTCCTACAGGGTAGGATACAAATTTAAAACACTATTGTATACTTTTGGTACTTGAAATATAATATGCTATATTAAAAGACAAATTCTTTTAGAGGGAACTTGTCGACGTACAAAGAGATTTGTTCTCTAGCGACGGAATTGCAGAAGCCAGAATTGGTGTATTACTTCATGCATTTGGCAAACCATAATGCAGTATGGACATCTAAGAAAGGTGCAGCATTTGGCTTTGCAGCAATTGCCAACGTGGCAAGCGAAGAATTAAACAAGTACTTACCCGGTATTATACCAAGATTGTACAGATATCAATTTGATCCAACGCCAAAAATTCAACGTAGTATGACCAGTATATGGCGTTCCATCGTACCATCTACGAGTAAAGCTGTGAGTAACACAAGAATATACATCGGAATATACTCAAAAACTTTTGCACAATAATTCTACGATCACTTTGGTCAGATCGAACAATATCACAAAGAGATATTGGCGGACATATTAGAAAATATAAACAATCACGAGTGGCGTGTACGTATCAGTTGTTGCAACGCTCTTGTTGACCTGTTAAGGGCAAGCGTCCATATAAACCTTGCCGAATGCGCTGCAGAGTTGTGGAAGAAATTATTCAGGGTTATGGACGATATTCATGAGGGTACACGATTGGCTGCAAACAACACCGCAAAGCAACTACGCTCGGTAATAGTTATTCTAAGTTTTCACAAGGAGTGGTTTTGTAGGTCCGCAGATAAAATATTGCGAATGTTGTGCAGACTTGCGTGAGGTACTGCGACGTCAGTCATGGCAAGGAAGGAGAGGAGGTGCTCGCAGCAATATTGCCAGTACTATTGGATATCGGCGTCATTCATACGGTGGACACTATACGATCGGTATCCCTGCAAACCGTGTCCCAGCTCGTCTCCACTGCCGGTATTTTACTGAAACCGTCTCTAGTCACATTAATACCTGCCCTTTTGACCACGATCGGCGAGTCGGAGAATCCTAAGCTTTCGTATTTAAGTAACGTCTGTGGAGGTTCTTCGGAGGCTCAGGACGCGATCGATCATCTTCGAGCTGGTGTCGCCAAAGGGCATTACGCCACGGAGACGATCACGAAGGTGATGTTTTTTTTTAATCTTTCGCTTACCGGTACAATGCAAACATTTTCAAGTTACCAGTTCACATTTTTCGCTACCAAGATTCTAAATTCTAAGATATTTGAATAGACAGAGATAATTCGGGTATCTCGTGAAATGTATAAGATAGTTTTGTTAAAATACACCTTCTGCACAATAGAGCTGTATGGATATACGTCGATTTTTTTTTCCGTTACATAGTGCATACAATATATCGATGCGGACATTTTGAAGTCTTTGATGCCAAAAGTAGTAGAATTACTTAAATGCAGCGTGGGACTCGGAACGAAAGTTGCTTGTTCGCATTTTTTAATTCTCCTAAGTACTCATTTCAAGCAGGAATTGCAACCTTATGCCGGTAAGTACGTGAATTACATCGTGCGATATACCATAAAATTCATGTATCATTTTATGCGCATACAGGCAAAGTTTTATCCGCTTTGATGAATGGTCTATCCGATCGCAACACGGTGATTAGAAAAAGTTATGCCGCTGCCATTGGACATATGGTTGGATCCGCAAAAGACACGAGTTTAGAAAAATTATTTAATACGTTAAATACTTGGTACATGGAACGGGAGGGTACGTATAAACTACATGTATTCAACAAAATGTGCCTCAGAGCGGCCCGTGTCCTTTTACATAACAATCATCTTTTGGATGTTAGATGATGCTGCCAGATTAGCGATAGGACACGCATTGCAATCCATAAACACGTATAATCAGGAGGTTATAACAAAATACTCGTCCATCGTCATACCTCTCACGTTCTTCGCAATGCACGCTGAGAAAACTGAGGGTATGCATATTATCAATATCCTTAACTTAAAGTATTTTAAACAACTGCACAAACATCGACTTAGAATTGACCCTAAAATATAGTAGATCTCAAATCGAATGATTTTTTGGAATGGCCGCGAAGAATTAGCGGAGCAAAGATCGTATCTCACCCTAATTTACGTTCTCCTTCAGCCAACAAAAATACCATCGAGCTTTGGGCCGAACTTTGGAACGACGTTGCCCCAGGGACCGAGACAGCTATCAGACAAAATCTGGAAAGAATAACCGAGATTCTACGAGGTGCCCTCGAAATGTCGTCGTGGACCGCGAAAATGCAAGCTGCCAATTCTGTTCACACAGTCGCTTCGACTTTGGGCAGCAGCATGGACGCCGGTGTCAGGAATACTTTACTCACGGTCCTGATAGACGGCCTTCGTGGCAGAACGTGGAATGGAAAGGAACGACTCTTAAACGCTCTTGCCACGCTGACGTGCAACAGCAAGTATGCATACTCGATTACACCTTTTTTTTTTCGACCAAAAGGATATTCTTATTAGGAAGTGGCGTATTTTTCAGAATATATTTTGAGTATACGTACGATAATATAAGAAAAAAAATGCTATAACGATACGACTTGCAGGGAATCCGTAAGCGAGGATAAGAAATTATCGGAAGTTATAGTGCAGACGTTATACAGGGAGAGTAAAAAGGAAGCTGTGGAGTATCGTCGGCACGCGTTGCAAGCGTTTGCGATGGTCGTGCACGAGTTGGATATAGACAAGTTCTCCGACGTCTATGACATCGCGCAGGACGTCCTAACGAAAGTGAGTATTAACTTTGGCACGTGATATGGCAGATGAATTGCTTAATGACGTTGTATGACAAATAGTTATCGAATAAAAACAATGACGATGAAGGTGACGATGCGTTTGAAAGTACAAATAGAAAGGATGATATCATGAAATTACAAGAGACGATATACGAGGTACTGGGAAAAGCATGGCCAACTTGCAAGGAGACTCAAGGTGAAAAATCAATATTCAGACTTAATACGTATTTGTGGTTATTACGCGTAATCAATTCTTAATCCGTTTTTCCTCAGACAAGTTTTGCATAGAATTTGTACACCACTGTCAGGAGGTATTGCCCAATACCACGAGACCTATTCAAGTTTCAATTCTGACGACTTTAAATCTCTTCGTCGATAAACTTGTCTTGCTGAAACTAAAGACCTCAGAAATGTCGAAGGAGGACAAAGAAATGATGGACGAGATATGCGAAGTTATTTACAACATACTGAAACACTGTATAGGTAATTGAGGGAACAAGACGAGGGATAAGAGATTTTCCATTCTTGGGATTTAAATGATACGTTCTTTCTCAGGTGTTTCCAAGTATACTGCGATAAGGAAGGAAGCTTTAAATATAGTTTTATCGCTTGGAAAGAAGATGCTTGCTTTGGAGAACACAGAGCAAGTGGAAAAGCTGATAGCGACGATTAAGGAGTTTCTGCCGGATTTGACGAACAGCCAGCCGGAAATTCGAATGAGGGTAGTGGACATTAAAGAGATGCTTAAAATATGAATGACAAAATTAATTTTGGTATTACACAAAATTATGGCAAGGCATCATCGATACTTATGACCGTTTCTCAGTAATGGTAATGGTAACAAGGAATTCAGATAGCCACTGCTGCGTGTTTATTTAATAATACCCTAATATAGGTGTGCCTAATATTAATAATGGTAATGATTACAATAACGATGGGCGTCTAATGACATGCATCATTTTTAATATATATTTTCCACTCCCGGTCTTTTGATGGTCCGGTAAGTGAAGAAGAGTTTTATTTTGCAATCTTCAGACACTGGCAAAATATATGCCTTGATGTAAATAGTATCTTGATCGTTTGCAATCTGCATATCTCTTTCTTTTAATCCACGTTTTCTTTTTTATCGTGAAATTTATTTGAGAGTAGAAAGTTTAGTTCAAATTCTTTATACTATTTGAAGAATAAAAAGTGGTAGTACATCTGGAATGATACTTGGTACGATTTACTGATCATAAATGAAAGATTCCCAAAATTTACAGGAAATTCTCAAAACATACTACAAGACCTTGAGCTCTTGCTAATAGAAGTACAAGCAAGGAAATATTTGTATGAAACATTATTAGGGACGATAAGACACTGCTGAATATCTTTATCGTATTTTGCATTATAGAAATTCACAGTTGTGTTCTTAGAATCATGGATACAGTATTAAAACATTTTTATTCAGTTTCTGCAACAATTGGTTTGGTATTTAATTTCGCAACTAAAGGTCCACAGAAAGGTAATATATACACTATTTTGACTTTATCTTCTTTAATAAGATCGAAGCGCCAGGGCTCGACTTGCTCTCTAAAACTTTTAGCACTGATTTTAATTTAACTCGTAAAGCATTTACAGTTGCCTTGGATTCATTTTCTAAAAGAAATATTAAAAGGAAACAACCTCTATTGTGTTTCACCCATTTCTCTAGAATTTCGGGATTTAATCGTTCGCTCAATATTTCTCCAAAGGTGGATTCTCCTTTTTCGCATAGTTCTTTATCATATTGAATAAGCTTCTTGAACATTAAGTGTAAGCCAGAATGTTCAATGACATCATATTCCGCCGTATCTTCTTTAATCTTTATCGTGTTGTCCGTTACAAATTCAGCGAGCGTTTGGAATACTTGTTTCAACTTTTCACCAGTGCCCACTTTTAGTATGGCCAAAGTAACCATGGCTATTGATGCGTTTGACATCCATGCTTGAGCATCAGCAGCTATAGCGTCGAGGAGTGTCTCTGCGATCGCTTCTAGAAGTTCCCTTTCTCTAATGTCGGCTGGTTTTTTGCTGAACGCATTACCATCCCCCTGCTGTAGAAGCTGTACTATGCTTGGAGGAAAATAATGAGAATTTCTTCTGGCTACCAGATATAATATGACGTGTCTTCCATACTCGTTTAAAGCTATGTCGGTTAGATCCTTTTGTATTTCTGACAATATTATCTTTTTTACAAGAACAGTGTCATCCACCGAATCTAAAAGGGCCAACATCACGAGATAACCATATTCGGATGTACAAATGGTCTTTACTTTATCCTTGAGCGCTTTCAGGATGAATTTCCGATCCTTGTTATTACCGTGCCATATACAAATAGCAGCGACTTTAGCACCAACTTTTGTTGCCGCCAACTCCGCAATGGAACTTCTTAGCATAACTATAATTTCTCCTCTGTCTTCCACAGAACAGTTTACCAGAAATTCTTGGAGCACATCTTGCACCAGCAAAGAATTGATGAGCTTTTTATTTAAAATCCTAAGCAGGTTTCCCTTTACCGCTGACAACGTAGCAGTTTTCATGTCTGTTGCCGTATTAAAGACATCTGCAAGGGACTTGATATTTTTATCTTTAGCTTGCTTATACATGTCTCCATAGAATTCTTGCTTGAAGAAGATCTTGTTCTCCTCGGAAGTACAGGTGGTATACATAAGGTTGATAATGGAAGCGGACACAGAATGACACAGAAGTTTCACAATATTACCGTAGCATATAGAGATAATTTCGTTTTTCACTTCTTGTGATCCATGCTTTAGAATTACTTTTATACAATTCTTAGCGTATTTTGATTCTAACATACTTAGCAAAGACGGTTTAAGTTCACTCAACACAGCCTTTTTGACACTTTCTTCCGAATACTTAAGCATGCACTGAATGATTCTCGACATATCGTGACTGAATATCATTTTATTATAATGATTTTTTAACAATTCGTGGAGCTCCAAAACGAGCTTTTTACGTTCCTCCAACGTACAATCCAATCGACGTAATTTTTCGCTTATCTGCTTTGCCTTCAGCGTTATGTCATACACGTTCGTCAATTTCTTAGCCTTCCTCTTCTCCTTTAGTTCTTTTTTCTGTTTTTTAAATTCAACCCAGTCAGGTTTTTCTACCTGCGCACTGTTCTTTTTTAACAAAGCTTTGGGCTTTTGCTTCTCTTTATCGGAACTAGTCTTTTCAATCTCATCTCGTTTATGGACCTTCTTACCCTTCGACAAAGGCTTCTCATATTTTCTCTTCTTCCCTTTTCCACCACCGTTTTTATCAACATCCTCAACAGTCTCCTTAATATTATTCTTTGCCTGAATCACTTTTTTAAGCTTCTTTGCTTTAGGTTCGCTATTTGATTCCTTGGATTTCCGTTTCATTTTACAGTATTTCTCTGCAAAAGACAAATGATCGTGTAGCATAACCATGTAATATTTATATATTTGCAAATTGAAAGATACATACCACGTAATTCGTGTCACGGAAAACGACGATCAAAATGTGAGTAAATAGTAGATTTTTAAAAATGTTAATCGCCGTGCACTATTATTAAGCGGACTTTATATTTTGACACGTGCGCGTGGTATTACATGCTGCGGTCGCTACAACGAAGTGCGTAGCTAGATGCGCATTGGCCAGACGAGCATATAGATCTAACTTACGATGTAGATTATCTTGTCCGACGATCGGGATTCACTTAGCCCTCATACCATTTCTGTATCATGTGCGACATTATCGGTACAGTATTTTATTTTATACTCCACCGATAATGTCGCATGCGTCATGGAAGTGGTAAGACGTTGACGTTACTCCTAGGACCAGTGGACAAAATAATGCAATTCATGTTAGGCCTATTTTATACGCTCGCTGTGGAATTGATTTTCTACAATGCCAATATCGACGGAAGGTAAAACAGGGAACCAATTTAACATTAGAAGATTAGTAGTCGATTTCTAGTAAGTTATCTTTCTTATCAACATTTGTCTTACTATTCTGGTTAAGATGTGTCGATAAGTTGTCGCAGCAAAGATGCGCGAAGAGTACGACATTTAAACAAATCTCTGATCACAATATGGTGGACGGACCTACTTCTAAAACGGTTTTGCAGTTAAAGATAGTAAGTTCTATCCCTTATTTTAATCATTCGTCGATAACCAGTAACTTCGCGTAACACTGCGTGAAAAAAAAAACAATAAGATCGACGACGTACATAATTAATTCGACCTGTAGTACGATCGATGGTTCAATACTCGTATTCCATAAAATATCACTTTGTTGTACAATTACATATAGCAGGATTTAGAGTCCCCCTTGGCATAAGGTTTTTTAATGAAATGGAGATATCTTTTCGCTGAATATTACTTTTTTTGCGCAGAGTCCGCGATGGATCGTCTTTATAGCGAGACTCTTTCCGTAAAATTAACCATCGAAAGTTACTCGGTTGTCAAAAGTTTACGAAGGTTTTCCATCGAAAGAGTTGTCGTTCCACCGATTTGATCGCAAGAAAAAGGCCTTCCAAGCGTGGAGGTTTCGCGCGTTAATCGTCGGTTGTTTCCTCGATTTTTTTCCAGCCGATCGGACCGTGCAAAGACCCCGCAGTTTCGGCTTGTCCCGTTTTCTGGGTTATGTACCGAGAGACTCGTCCGTTCGACGGCCGAATTATGTAATAAATGGGCGCCCTGTTCCGGGCCCTGGGCCCTCGGGCCACCGAAAACCTACAGTCAAGGTAGAGGCCATTGCTCAGTGTACTCGTTTCTACCGTGCACCGACGAACGTCTTTTGCTCCTGTCTCGCTGAAACCATATTATTCCTCCTACGCAAATTTGCCCCGTAAGTAAATTGTATCCTCCTCTAATTTTGTACTTCGAGGAAAGTCGATAGAGGTGCGTGTAAATTAGTTGCTTCAACGTCGTTTTATATATTCGCATAAAATATGTTGGAGTTATCGCGATAGCTTCCTCGAAAAATTTGAGGAAGCTCATTTTAAATATCCGAGAGCGAGGATAGGTTTTCTTTTTTTCGATAGTTCGATCGTCGGTTTGTATAGCGATCTAAAATATTTTCAGATTATCTGAACGACTCACTTGAAAAATTAGAAAGAGTGCATTTGCAATGCTCGGGGGCAAAGCTGATCGATAAATGCGACTCTGGTGCGAGATGCGAAATTTCACGGGCTTACGTTAGTCCGAGAAAAGTCCCATCGCTAGGCGGCGGCACAGAAATTTTAATTTTCCTGCCTTATTGTCGTACCTCGCCTTCTACAACAATATCTCGGCTTGATACCAGCCGCATTCTTTATTCACCTCGGATTCCGCATTTGTCTCGGGCAAAAACACGCTCTACATACTCATAATACAGGCATTTTTTGCGACCGATGTCAAGGTTCTCGGGAACAACGGAACCAGCTGCGATCATCTTGGAGCGAAATTAATTCACCGCGATTGGAGTGAAAATCTACGTGGGACATCGCTAACCATATATGGCTACATTTAATAGCGATCGTTAAACGAAACGCTCGTGATCCGCATTGTTCGTAGATGGGTTAGTGGCGGTGCAGAGGCTCGCGGTTTATTGGCATTCGTTGATCTCGGCGGGATACCGATTGCAGTTAATTCGTGGCTGACAGAAAGCCAGCGCAAGCTGTTTCGGGTTTCCACGGTTTAATGCACGGCCCTCGGCTCCTTTCGTCGTGGCACATAATTCACGTGGCAAATCGCGACAGCGGTTTCTGCCACGGCAGCGGGATGCGAGACTCGCACGTCGAGATTCTACGCCTCTTTCCTCGGATCTTTCGACGTCGAGAGCTTCGTCTGCCCAAATTAACGCATTTAAGCGTATTAATTGCATAAACGAACCGTTCGGAATTTTAATCGGACCTTTGATCGATTTTCTTGTCACGCGATAAAACCGAAACTAAACTGTCTTTCGAACATTCCCGTTGTTATTAATCGCGAGATCTTATCCGATATCGAGCTCGAAACCCGCGTTGGTACGATATTTTTTCCTCGATAGTACCATGTTTTTGTACGTAGACCCGAAAACTCCATCCGTATCATGCCAGCGAAGAAGGGCGATGAGTGGTATACGGATTGGGTTGTCACGACCGATCTCTGGGTGAATTTACTACCTTCGTCTCGTGGAAGCAAGCAGGAAGTGCTCTGTCGTTTGGACAACCTCCTGCGTCACCAAGGTACGTATGCTCGATGGAAGTTTCTTCTTCGATGCGATATCACTGATCCACGAGTCCTACGAATCTTTCCACCTCGTAGTCTTGCCGATCCTTGGCGTTGTGCGCGGTATTCTAGTTGACCAACGATTTGGTCATCTTTCTCGACGATATCTCGATCGACGAACAAATATATGGACATCGTATTTATTTTTTCGCACGACTTTCGTTCGTGCAGAGCCAAACGACGTTAAACTCCTTATTTCTGTTGCCACGTAAAGCTTAATGTATTCTTGGAAGGTGCCGAAAGTCACGATACTTTAGACTCGAGCGCTTTCCCACGTAGAGCGATCTAAATAAAAGTGAGGTGTCGCGTACGCCTCGCGCGATTACTTACGGGGTTAATTATCCGCTATTAAACCGTACGATTTATGCTCCCTACGCGTATTCTTTCAGCCCGAATATACGTTTTATACCACAAAATTTACCACCTTTAGTTTTTAACCTAAGATTCCTGAATACCAAATCGAGTTTCACCAAGGCGGACCGGTTCGTTAACGGAGTTTAATATCAGTACCTTACACCCCCATGGCAGTAAGGTACAACGTTTGTCTTTTGCAAAAGTGCAAAGTCCCGATCCCGCCTTTGCGCTTCCACCAACTATAACGTTCCATAGACCATTACAGTCACCCGGTTAGAATTTCCGTGAAAGCGCTAGGGCGTTCAATTATGCGCTTTTAACGTACCGAATTGAGGGCGATGCTTCTCCTACGACTACCGCGTCGTCCTATTGGGCGGAATATTTCAGGATATTTCGGCCTGGCATACGCTGTCGTCGTTAATGAGAGCCAAAGGCGTTTCCCTTGGAAAAACCACGTGGCGCCGGTCGCCTTCCTCTTCGAACCTTTGAACCGGAAGGAAGGAGGGAACGGTTACGTTTCTGTCCCGAGAAAGTGGCGGTTCGTTGTCTCGGCGTTACTAACGGCTGTCATCCCACGGACATAAATCATTCATCGTGGAAACGGGCCCGAGGATACGTGCTGAAAATTTTCGATATCCTTCCGGCATGCTCGAGTGACTGCGTATTTTTTTTTTTGTTCCCCTCGCTCTATCTCTCTCTCCCTCTCGCACCGTCACTTGGTCACTCTCTCCCTATTCCTTCCCCCCTCCCCCTCCTTTCCTCCCCGAATAGGCGGAAAGAATAACGAAGATGGCGGTGACGCATCGTGTTTTACGAATGCTCGGAAACGAGCCCGGCTCTTCATTTTTTTTTTTTTCCGGGGGAGAAATTCGTCCCCGTCCGTCTTTCCGGCGATCCAGCCACGTCCCGCTCGTTATTTCGGCCGCGAGAGAGGAGCCGGCTTCTGGTGAGGAGAGATCGCGATGGCGCGTGGGCAAAAGGTCGAATCGATCGATACGCGGGCTTTCCCCCTTGGCGACTCCTCGCGCATCTTCTTATGTGTACGCCACTCGTACATCCAGTACTTACCCCTCGATAAAATCTCTTATCGGGCAGCCGTACCGCGGCCACGATTATAATATTCCGAGCCGTAATAAAAGGAGATCCTATCGGCAGGCTGCCTTCTATTTCGGGCCGTTCGACGTTTCGCGTCTCGAGGAGGAGGAAAAAACGTCCTTCGACTTGGTCGGGAGGGAAGGGTACTCTACAGCCCCCGTTCCTAGCTCCGCGTGTATGTAAACGAGGGTGGAGAAACGTCGGGGTGTAGGCGGTATACCGCGGGTGAAGAGAAAAGCCACGGCTGTCTCGTGCGTGACACGATTTCTTCTCCTTTTTCTTTCTCCTTCTCTCTTCCACGCCGTCGATTCTTTGGGATGTTTAGCCACGATTTCCCTTTTCCTTCGGCGCGTCAAGAATCGAAGCTTGCCTCGAGCCACCATCGATCACGGATTTTTCTTTCCTCGAGCGTTAACCGCGCAAGGGTTTAATCCTTCGTGCGGTACGCCTTTGGTTTTTTTGTCGATCGGACGATTCGATACTGCTACCGATGCTTTACAACGATATCGTGTATCGGTACGAAGCAAAACTCTGGGATGCTCTTTCGATTTTGGATTTTGGGGGTGCGGCTTTGGCGAAGTTCCTTTGGCGATCTACCGCGTATTTTGAAGTATCGAGCGTATATTAAAATATGTGAGAATAGCGGTTGGTAATTCTAGTATTAATAATACACGCGCCATAGCTCGTTAGTCGGCGAGCGATGAAGCTTGCGGGATAGAAACGAACCCTTCGCGGCCATTGTTATGGCACCGACCCAAAGCCCGGAGGTTTGAATAATTTAGCGGAAAGGATTTTGCGTTGATAAAAGTTTGAGCAAAATGGTACCCGTTTATCAATGACGCGCTATCAAAGGCCAAGCGATCGCGAGCGTGCGTCTATCTATCTGCATGGCCGTTGCAAAATACTATTAATCTCGCTTCTCCGATACCCTAGGTCGTTTGTAATCTCGTTCAAAACGTTTGGGTGACTTTCGATGATTATTCGCGTTGAACGATGAAGGGATAAAGACGAGGAGAGTATTTTGTTAAAGTCTAACGAACTGTACGTATAACTGGAATAGTTCCGTTTTAATACATCCGTCTGATCGGTGCCCGCGGTCACTACTTTTTCTCCACTTAAGCGAGAAAGATATCTGCCTTCGAAGTATTCTTCGATTCGTAGCGTCAATGTCGGCCCACGGTTTGAATATCAGGAGAACGGATATATCTCGTGCTGTCAAAGGACCCCTCGAATTTATACGAACGTAAGAAGGGACGAGAGAGCCTCGTCGATTTTTCCGCCGGTTAAGACTCCTCCGTGGCGACTCAAAAATCCCTATCGGTCATCGTGGGAGCAATGTTTCGAAATTCATACCGATGAAACATTTAGGAGCAGGTGTCCCAGCCACAAAAATCCTTGAATACCGGAGACAAACCTTCGAGGAATAATTTCCATCCCATGGCGAGAAATATTGCGATCGAAAATTCTTATCAAATAAAATCACAAAAATGAATATTCACGAAATCGATATATTCCGCAATTTTTGTTGCGATACAAAATACGTTCAAAGCGAATCCAACGCGGCTCCTCGTATTCGCATAGAATAGTGGTTTTATCCTACGATCGAGCCGAGCATCAGAAATGGTCGGTTCGAGCGTCGTTGTGACGGTGAAAAATAACATTAATACACGCATATATATATATATAAAAGGGGGGAAGGGAGTTTTGAAAGGGAAAGGTGGCCTCCTTGAGTCAGGGCGCTCCGTCGGCTTAATTTAGAAATTATCGGCGGGGGCGATCAGGACGAAGGTCCCGATACCGAAAGGAAGGGTTCGAATGGCCGGCTCGCATGCTCGCCTGCTTCGCGATAATCGGGCTCGCTTTTTAGCCGAGTTTGCGGCTCGACTTAAAAATAGATCCGCGGCCTTCTCGATCTGCAATTGATCACGCTTAATTGTACGGCCCGGGATTAGGATCGCGCCTCGATCGACTCGACGTGCTCGACGATTACGGAGATTCTAGATCCTTCGCTATGAATCCACCGGTCTCTCCCCCTCCTCCCACCCCGTTGGAAGTTCGAGTTAACCCTCTATAACCGACGCTCACTTCGAAGTAACCCTTGGTTGACGCGCTCGATCCTAAGTCAACCGCCATATTTTTTCTAGATTCCTGGATTATCGTAAATTCAAAACGTTATGCGCTTAATAGTCCGACAATGTCGTTTAGCTTTGAAAGTATGAATGGGATATTTGGAAGATATATTTGTATCCTTCGTCTCTTTTTATTAGTATTGTTTTTTTTCCCCGTCGTAGCTTATGTAGCTCGCAACGGATCCGTGCTTTTTTACTCGCGTAAGTTCGCTACAAAATCATCTCTTTTTCGTGTTCCAGGGAGCGAATTCGAGTACTCCGAGGGTCTGAGCATCGGGAGCGGCAAACGACATTTCACGTCGAGGAAAAGGGGTGGCGCTAGGCAACGGTACCGAAAGGTGAATCAGTTTTGAACAAAAAAATTCGCCGCCCCATCGCATATAATTTCCCAATTTTTACAAACAAAAAGATCGATTCCTCGAACTCGCGGAGGTACGAGAAGATGTCTCTATCACCCCGCTGTCATGGTGATTTAAATGGATATTTCAGAATCTGTAAGAGATAACCGAGTTTGCATTGCAAATCGGGCAAAGCTAAGATAACCCGGCGGTGCTACATCAAAATTCATCCGTGCCCAGGGCGGTCGTGCTCGTAATGATTTGTCTCGATGGTCTACTCCTTTCAGGGATATTTACATACCGATGCAAATCCACCCAATATTTTTTCTTCTACTCCTTTAGGAGACCATACCACCGTACCGGAATGTCAAAATAATCAATTTTTCGCGCGGAGGCCCTTTCCATTTTGTCGAAAGTCTGGCATTAATATTGAACCGACGCGAAAAAAATATTCGTTGACCCGGCGAACATATCGAGCTAACATCAAAGGCTCGATGGATAACCGACCCCATTCTTGTTACTCCTTTTTTTTTCTCGTCGAGCCCATCGATGCACGATCTGGACACGTAGCTTTTGAATACGTGAAATATTCCGTTGGCTCGCGACTCGTCGTTAGGACGGTGACCTTTTTACGGCTATGCGCTAAGGAACGGCGTAAAGCACTGCAAAGAGTACCTACCTATCTTTTTAAAAAAAGGGAAAAAAAACCTCGACCGCGTGGGGTGATGCTCCTAATTATGCCTGAATGTCGAGCCTCTCGTAACGTAATCCGCCGCAGGATAATACCGTAGGAAAGTTGAAAAGCTCTCACGTATGTGCACGTAACGAGCGGTCGGATGAAATTTCGTCCTGAAAATCTCTTTATGGACACCTCTCCTCGTCTTCTCGGAGACCTCCTCGTAAAATATCGCGTCGTATGAGCACCGATTACGCATTATGCCTTTAACCACGATCTTCTTCCCTAAATCCACGATCTTCTTCCCAGAATTTTATGGGCGTATTCAATGTGAATTTTCTCCTCCTCGGAGAAGCCAGAACCCCTCGGATTTAACTCGAAAGCCTTTCGAAGAATCGGAGGTGCTTATTAAACGCGAGTTTAATGATTTTCGAAAGGAAGAATATGAGCGCAGGTGGGCACGGAAATTCAGGAGTGCCCACGGAAGTTTCCAAGCACGCCCTTCGGCCGTGCCCTTAATTGGAAAAATTCCGGGCGCGAGTCTTATTGTGGAGCCGGTATTTTCCCGAGGGCGTTGAATTTATGCAGGCGCATGCAGGCACGAAGCACGCTCCCGCGCCCGCGAATAGTCAGGACGCCCAAAGTACTTTTTCTTTTCTACCACGAAGACAAGACCGTTTGCGACTTCCTCCTTTGCCAGACTTGGAGAAAAATATTTTTATTAGTCGAAGCGCGCTACGAGATTGACGCGTATTTATACACGGAATATCGCGGCAATCGGACCGCATGGTACACGCACACGTGCACTGTGCGTAGACACGGTCGACGTACGAAACGCGGAACGTTAACCAATATGACATTTGTTATTTTTATTAGCGTGCAAACCTGTGTCCTGAAACATCGGCACGCGTTTACGAATTATCCCTTATAAGAGTCAACAGTTTCGATTAATTTTTCCTCTCCTCTTCTTTCGTACAATCCTGAAGATGTACCTATACGCGTTATAATTAAGAATATTAATTCGTCCTGAGGTATTCGAGGCGTTTACGAGAGCACGCGGCTTATCGGGAGGCGCCTAATCCGGCCGACCTTCGGTGCACTATAAAGCCCCTCCTTCTCTTGCGCTCCCCAGACGGCGGTGTCTCGTGGAAAATGAGGAAAATTAATAGCGATACATATCGTAAAGGAGACGTGGACGACTCCCACTTTCCTCCCATTTTACTCATTTTTTTTTCCACCCTTACGTTCGTAAACCAGCCTCGTAAAGAATACCGCGGTGTTATTAAAGGTCAACATGATATCGCGCTGCAACGAAAGCGTCCTCGTTTTTATCCCCGAAGAGAAAAACTATCGCGCGTTTTTTCGCATATAAATATTATACGCGAAAATAGAGATGGAAAGATTATAAACATTATTCGCTTTTATACGATCCATCCAAACTCGTGGTTTCGCTTTAAATTTTCCCTCGATTTTGGAACGTATATCGCGCAGAGTTATTCTCTGCTTGGACAACCGGTCCTGCCAGGATAACCGCTTCTTTGATTTTAGAGCTTTCGCGAATCTTCCTTCGCCTCTTCATCGTCAGCTGAACGAGGAACGAAGGGCGCTCAGAGTGTCGAGGACCAAAATGGCCGTGGGTGGCGGCCGTCTTAATATTCCCACGTGCCCATCCGCTAGATATTTGGCCATCGAGCTGCTTTCAAAATTACGTAGACGTAAGATCCGTTTTCAGTTAAGTTATACGACGATCCTCGAGATAACATCGGCCGACCTCCAATGGACGGTTTATCTTCCAACCTTGAGTAAACAGCTGTTTGCTCTACACGATCGCTCCCTTAACGTTACTCGCGTACGGATGGCCGCCAGTTGGATCTGGCCCGGCCGGAAATTAGGCCTACCCCCGTTACACTCGATTTCCTCGCGAGGCATAATACGCGCCCCCTCGCACACACACGCGCGCACACTTTCGCGAAATATCGGCACGAAAGGCGCACCAATTCGGGGCGTGAATCGAGATTTTACGGTAGAACCACGAAACCGGCCAAAATGACGCGTTCTTCTTTTCTCATAAAAGGGTATTTATGACGCTGCAAGATTTAAGACCCCGCGAGAAAATAAGGAGGGGAACGTGCAGGAAACAATTGATAATGGAGAACGAAGTGGGGGAGGGCAAAGTACGCTCGTACCTAGTCACACGCGAAGGACGTTAAAAGGTGTTCGACGGCCTTACATCGCACCTCGGTACAAAAAACAGTCTGACTTTGCCCGGGCAAATATCTTCGTACTACTTAAAGTACGGGACTGGAGCTTGAGGCGCTCGTTTGCTCGTCGAATCGCGATCTTGGGTGACTCGCTTCGGTTCCAAGGCTGTGGGCGATCGCGAGTGCCTCCAGCGCGGGTCATCGAACTCCTTGGTGGCGCAGGAAAGCCAGAAGGAAAACGCGGTGGGAATCGAGGAAGAAAGGAGAAGGAAACGAGGGACACTTGCCAGGGCTGTTAATTCTCGAGGCAGGTCGAGGAACGCTCACGCGAGAACGGAGCCCCGAGACGGTCGTACGTATCACAGGGTCGTTGAAAGGTGGAGATAACGGCGCATGCAGATCCGAGGGCCGAGGAAGAGGCAGGGTCGAAACTTCGGCTTGCATTTGTTATGATATTGGACAGCCGGCGTGATTCAGCGCCTGGTGGCACGCGAGTGCATCCTAAATACCTCCTGGAATGGAACGGACGAGATAGAAACTAAGCGGGCGCATAGTTTCCACGCGATACGCGCCGACGGAAGGGCTTCTTCCTCCTGGCAAGAAGCGCGGAAACACACAAAGGGGGCTGAGGAGAAGGGTATCGATTTCGCCGCTAGGCATAGGTCTGCGGAAACGTAGGAAATTTCGTTTGCTCTCAAGCTGCATCGACGTTTTCATATTTCGCTCGAAGCTCTTAATGGTCCTCTATCGAGTAACGTGATTATCGTTAGAGTTATAATTACTATCCGAACAATTTGCGGAAGGTGCGGCTTGGGCTCCGAGGTCCTCGAGTATCCGCGCATGATTAGGTACCTCTATCTACATCGGCGACGAATCTGTGCGGATATAATTAGAGATATCGTCGAGGTGCGGCATGAAGCGTATATTTATACTAGGCACCCCGTGAAATGATGCATAACACCTAATTTCGTACACCGAGTATTGTCTCGCAATGCTGTATAACTACGCGGAAGCGTGCAAACTCCGTTCAACTTCCGTGACTCCTCGATTTAGTTAGGAACCAGCGTGAGCGTCTTAAAATATTCCCAAGGCCATATTTGCATAGTTATCCATCGTATAGCTCGATCCAAAGCCGAGATTTTTCACGGCTGCGCGGATACGCAAAGCGCGCGTCCAGGGGAGATTAAAAGTCGAATCGTATCCCAGCCTTGCGCCCCGAAAGCCTTGGACATCGAAGGTGAATCATTGCCCCAGATTCGCCGAACCTTTTCAGCGGCCAAATGGCCAATCGTTTCGTTTTATTCCGGATGATCGTGGACGAGCACGGACACCGAATGGCCCAACAAGCTGAGCAATGAATCACACGCTGATATAATTCGCTTTCGCGCCGTCGATTGTGATCGTAACTCTATTGCTAATTGCGAGGTTACGAATCGCACATATTCAATTCGTGGCCGTGCAGCAATTCGGGAGGGATTGTCGAGGAGAACCTTCGAATCCTAACGAATGGAGTGCCGAGTGAATTAAACGAGGCCAACGTTGTTTCTTCCCTGGTACCAAACTGGGAAACAAGGCCACCCAAAATTAGTCCTTTGTCAGTAATTGGTAACTCCATCGAGACCTTTATTTCCTTATGTTTATAACGTCTTTTTTTTGTAATTACCCTTCGGTATAGGAGAATATCGATGCTCCTTTCGTTCTCTTAGGAAGACGAGTCCCAGAAAATATCAAGGACAAAAGAGAACATTGTCTTTCAGGCCCGTCAAAATTCCAATGGTTTGCGTGCAACTGCTCGCGAGGGGAGAAACCACCCGGTACTTGGAATATCGGAGATCGATATCGAGGAGCATTTTATGTCCACCTCCCCCGCCATCTTTCTTCCCGCAACATGTTTCATCCGTCACCCGATCGTTCGAAATATATCCAAAAGAGAATAAAGTTACGCGAACTACGACATAACTCTGGACAGTTCAAAGTTCCTTATCGACTCGAAAGGTTGCTTCCACGTCCATCCGTATTTCTCTATGACCGTGCAAAATTTAAATATCGAGTAACACGGCGATAAAATTGCGAAAGCCATTTTTAGGGACACGAAATCAGTCATGATTTTACGAACCCTTTCAAATCTTAACGTTTGCTCGTGAAATCTTTGATACCAAAGAAAATGTATTTTTTTTATCACATCCATCGTGCGCTTTTATTACAAAAGATCAGAAGAGATCGGCATGGCGGTGTGACACGAAATCGATATTTTGCAAAATCTCGAGGATAACAGAGTCTTCGTTTCGTAACCGCGTCGTTCATTCTTTTGACAACTTAATTATCGGTGATCGTGAAGTACCAGGCTATCGCGTATACGAAGAATCTTTTTTACTATTTTTGTGGCGGCGTTACATGGATCGCTTTGAACCATCAAAACGTAGTATCAATGAACTTTTTGCGGTTTTGACCATTTCGCGGATTAAAATCTGCAACGTTTCACACGGTTCACCCGGTACACATCGAGGTAAACGACCGACCGCTAAGGGATGAGATGGCTTGCTCCTACATGCAATATATATGTGTGCGTATTTACCACGAAGGAGCATCGCTTCTTCTATCCAAATTTTTTCGGGCCACGGTACCGGCCAATTCATTCCTCCCCTTCCGTTTCCTCATCGACGGATCCTTCCATTAGCGATTCGAGAAATAAAGAAAAACCTGGAGACCGAGTGGGCGGAGCGTAAGGATTTGTAAAAAAGGCCAATAATTTCACTCCTCCAGCAGTATTTCTTCATCGTACCCCCGAGTACTAAATAAACGTACTCTTCCTCTTATCCTCGTTACCAGCTAATTGTAGCACCTCCACCATAAAATACACTCTTAAGGCCATCGATAAACCCAACCTACCTTAGAACGTAATAAACAGTTCTCTCTTTCGACGGCGAACATTTTCGATGCTACGTAAAAATGCCAAACACCACTATTATTTGCGTCTAGTAAAATATATAAAAAAAATTCACATCCTCATATCGAAAAGAGGCGCGAAGGAATTTCCAAAGAAACGTCCGAGGAATGTAAGCGGCGTCGACGCGGCGTATCGGCGGCCCGTTTTTCGATCGAAGACCCATGATCTCTCGGCTCAGGGAGAATCTGCGAATTCTAAGCGTTCCCCCCTGGTAGACGATAGGAGGGGTGGGTGGGTTCTCGAGGGTAGGGAGCCTGGCAGAGGGGGTCGGGGATGATCGTCTAGGGTTGCCGGCGGCGTGGCTGTCGGTGGTGGTGGAGAGGAACTGGTGGGGGCGAGTGTGCCACCCCGTGTCAGGTGCTCTGCCACGCGGTCGGCCACAGTCAGCCTCGGCGAAAACATCAGGGATTCGCGTAGGCCTTCGACGCTCGCGAAAAATCTGCCTCGCTTATTCGCAACGAGTCGCACCAACCGCAGAAGGAGAAGAACGCGCGACAAATCATCGACGTGCTTCGAAATTCTACCAGAAATATCGTGGAGAGAAGGATGAATCGTCGAAAGTCTGCTTTGCGATCATCGTGGTTCGATAGGTGTTTGGCATGAAGCCTGAAGAAATCGTCTCGATCGGAGCGATCGAGGTTTCGCGGTGGGATCGATGTATGGGTCGCTGAAATTGTTATGATTATCGTGGATTTATGAGAACTCGAAATGGAGCCCAACGATGTGCGATCTCCTTGGAGGCATTCCGCATCGACGGTCGCTTATAACGAGATCGAGTTGAAAGTTCTTACCGAGCATAATGACGTGAATTAAGGGAAGAAAAAGACGGAATGGAATGGCCTCTAACAGGGCCATGGATGGTGCATGAAGCGACGGAAGTTTCAAGCCACGTGGACCGACAGTGGCACGAGTCTGCGAACTTCTCGAAAAGCTCGAAACATTACGCCGGACAGCGCGCACCGAGGGGATTCTTTCAAAGAGGATTCAACGAGTAAACAAACGTAAACAACGCCCAGTGGACTTCGAGTGAAACGCAACGACTCTCGAAGCGGTCGACGTTTCAAGAATCTACTTCGCAGCCGAAGTTCGCGAAAACCCTCGAAAACATGACTCTTCCACCGTCCTCCTCCAAACCGTTGTTTCGAAAAACTCTGCGAGCATCTAACTTCCAGTTTTAAAGACGTTTATGCAGAAGCTCGTCTAAGGGAAACTTTAATTTACCCGGGAGCTAACTTTCCAAGGGTCAGTGTCGGCCACTCTCGCACGGTGCACATCGATATTCTCCGCGATACAGTCGAGGCGCACAAAGCCGACACGTTCGACGAGGAACGGCACTTTATCTCGGGCCCGTTGTTTCTCGATGTGTCGTAGGAAGTTTGAGGGGTGGGTCGAGGAAAAATCGTGATATACGTTGCGCTCGAGGCTGAGCGGTCGGCCGTGATAAGCCAGCTCGTCGAGGAGGAGGATCCCGAGGCGAAAGCACGTCGATCGGCGCGGACTCACCGGATTTTCCTGGCGGAAGGCGAGGCTTCGAGGAAGAGCACGTCGAAAAGCGGGAACCGATGTAGAAGCCAGCCAGCATTTTTTCGAGGTTGGTATTCCTTCGCGTGCCCGTTGTTCGTTGAATGGCGCCCCTAATTAAAACGTTCCGGCGCAGCGGCCAATTAAGGTGGCGGTCGAAACCGGCGGTTTAATCGTCGTTCGACGAAAGGGAGGCTTCGAGGGCGCGAGGGGGGCGTCGCGCCCTCGAAAGACACCGGGAGAAAAGTGCGCCGAGTGCGTGGATGCATTATTCAGGTAGGCCCGTGCCGAGCCTTTCACCCCTTTGGATTTCCCTTTCGACAAGCCCCGTCGCGCCCATTCGAGAACGCCTTTGCGCCCTCCACCCTGATTTTCTCCGCCCCGGCTAACCCCCAAGTCTGATTTCCTTCCTCCAAAGCCGTGCGATGATTTTATGCCTTATTCGAGATGGTCCTTGCGTCCTTCGCTCGGATTTCCCCGACTTTGGCTAATCCAACCTTGATTTCCTTTGACCGAAGCTTTGGACGACCTTGCGCGTTATTCGAGATAATCTCTCGACCATCCATCCTGATTTCCCTGACATTAAGTAACGCGAGTCTGACTTCGTTTGGTCCAAGATTTAGACGAAGCGACGTGTAATTTGTCGTTTGCCATCCGTAGAGTAAAAAAGGTCATTCGCGCAGTTGGTTTTTTTTTTTTCTACGTCAAAGGAATTTTTACGGATGGCGCTGAGTGGCTGCCTTCTCTTGTAATCGTATTGGATAGTTCCTGGGTAATTTAATAGGCGATGCACTATCGTGGCTCCTTGGTAATTCGATTTTTGTCGGTCTATCATCGCTTTCGTTGTAGTTTAAAAGAATAATTTCCATTTAAAGAACGGTGCAGCAAGCGTTAAATGGTACACCGTTCGTTTCGTTGGATCGTTCGACATTTCGTTTTCGAAAGCTATTCCGGAATTTTAGTAGGTAAATTTCCTTTGGTTGTGGATTCGAAGAGTGAAATTGGTGGTGTCGAGGAGACAGAGACGTCGAAAGGATTTCATAGCCTAATGGGCCTCGAAAAGTGCCACTCTCGATTTGCATTTGCCTCGATCGCGCGGAGATAATGCATTTTACTCTGCCTTCAAGGCAGAATTTCATCGAAATTGAAATGCGGTGTCGGTCAATGTATTGATTTTGTCATATCGATTTTTCGAATCCAATTCCATTACCTCGTGCCTTTTGATGTGGGATTCAATTTGCATTTTGTACGATCACCCATACAAATTTTAATAGGCACGGTATTGCACGACAGGGGAGAGATGTAAATGTTTAATATCTTTCTAGCCTCGAAATCGATGCCAGCGCGTAACAATTTTATTCTCCGTAATCCCGATACTCGATGCCAAACTTGAAAAACGAGAGACGTTGATTTCAGAATCCATAGAGAACGATACTCCAAATAACTCCAGGACAGGCGTCAAGTTGGTACATTCGTTGCGCTATGCGAGGTCGTTGTTCTCCGACATTTTGATCAATATTTCGAGAAAATACTCCTTCGTAAACGACGATCATTTTAACCGTTTTAAGAAGAGCTTTTCAGGGAGCAATAAAGAAGACTTATCTCATCCGTTACGTAATGCGGATTATTACCGGCTCAATTACGGTCTAAGCTCGCAAAAGAGGTGGGAGAATTAATGTACTGAAATTATGATATTGCGAGACGTAAAGATTCTATATTGCACGAGGATGATCCGCGAGCCCTTAAATCTTCTAGCTCGATAGATATCTGTACGGAAGTTCGGCATGGCTACTCGCTCTTCGAGTCACTGCAAAAATGCCGGAATACTCATACTTGGACCAAGTAAAAGCACAGCCGCTTTTAGTACACGGTGTACGAAAAGTCGAGTACTACGGATAACGTTAAAAAATCAATGTAAATTGACCAACGCAGAAATAATAATTAATAAAACACATTGCGGTTGGCGTATAAAGATTGACATTTAGCGCGCGTCCAGTAATTTATTTTACTTTACGTGCCCCGCGTTTCGCGAGAAAGTCTTTATCGGTCGTCCATTTTCCAGGACTTAATCGTTTGTCCCTTCTCCATCCCTTTGTACCGTTAATAAATAAACGGTTAATCGATAAATTATCCTCGAGTAATTCGCTCGTACGAGGACGATTTTCCGTTGGCGTTATTCTCTCGCTCTATACCAGTATTTCTTCTTTATTCGTAGCGCAAGTTCGTGGAGAAACCCAAATGAAAATATGGTCAAAAGCTGTAAATCCAAAACGAAGTATCTGTCCTGGAGAGTTAATGAATTAGCCATAATCTCGCTCGTTCGTGCGCCACCATTTAGTTTACGGGGCTCCGGTCATTTTTATTGCCGGGGGAGCATGTGCGCGGCTCGCGTGCGACACTCTTTTTCGACGATCGATCACTTTTTTCCGACCGCGGCTCTTTCGATCGTCCCGCTCAAAAAATATGGCTTCAGCCATTTGGATCGAATCGATCCTTAATCGCTTCTGCCCGATCGTCTCTCCATCGTGTTACATCGTCGAATTTACTTCGCCGAACGGAGATTCATTTCTCCCGCATCGAAATTCGATTACGGGCTTTGAAGCACCGAGATCGCCACTACGAACGTTGCGTTGGTACCATCACAAACCTTCTTACCTTCAGCATCGAGCTGCCGCGCGTTCAAGGATTATAGAGAAGGATATTGATATAGTACCAATCGAATTCGCATAAAATTAGGAATTTATCCATTTAATTTTTCAGTTTCTTTGGTGATGAAGAATTCAGGTTAAGTATGGTTATCCTATCATTCGCGATGTTCGAAATTCCTCGACAACGAAACTGGTCGAAAACCAAACGATTCTCCGCGGTCTTGGGAAAGTGATCCGCGTTGTCTTGGCCACTCTCAGCGCGTTTTTAATCGAGGACGTTTATCCCCGAAGCGCGGAGATTATTCACAGCGCGGTAGCCGGATATTTCTTTCGTTCGGCTCGGTCGCTTCCTCGGGCCGCTCGCTCTCATCGCGACGGTGTGGATAAATGTAATTTGCGCCCAGGCCATCCGTGAAACCGGCTCTTCCTTCGTTCCACGGTGATTCAAATTAATGGACAACGAAACGTATTCGAGTCTCGCCGCGTTTTCTGGAAGGTTCTCACGGGACGCGCCAAGGATTACTCTTCCTTCCTGTGGATCGGGCCAACAAAGTGGAAAGCGTGCACAGCGTCGGATCGCTACCAGCGGCTTGTGCAATTTCGACGAGTTTCCTATCTCCATGGGAGGCAGCCGCGTTGTTTCTTCGGAGGTCGATGTAAATAACTCCTACAGGAGCTCGTTACATTCACACGTGCTTACAATAATTCTGGCAAAATCGATTCCGCTCGGTTCGAAGCTCCATGGCATTTCGAGCTTCGGTAGGTATAAACACGGTCATCCTTCGTAAATGCATTCGTGAGGATCAAGGGAAATATCTTCGGTCGAAGATAACGAACTCCGAGGATCGAAAAGTCTCAGATTTTTCCGAAGAGGATGTCTATTTGTCTTGGGAAAAAAAGTGTCGTCCGAGTTAGCAGCCTCCTGCAGTTTTCGACGCTATCCCCCAAGTGGCATTATCCACCTTCGTCGATCGTTCCCTCGCGATTTTGTATCGCTCTCTCTCTCTTCGCTCTCTCTTCCCCCCATGGAGATTCGAGCGAAGCCGTGCGGCGCCGGGGTTCGTCGTGCTTTTGATCCGATTAAATTCCGCGCGTCCCGCTCGGGAAAATTGAAAGCGAAGTAATTGAGTGGACGGCGCGCGCCGGATGAATAATGGTTCGTTCGACGAGGCCGACGATAATAACGCGGTGCTCGCTTGGAGGAACGAATTGGCCGGCCGGGAGAAGTTTCCACACCGACGATCACCGATCCTCCCTCTCTCTCTCTCTCTCTCTCTCTCTCTCTCGCTCTCCGCATCCGCCGACACCTACGCGTCCCGCCGAAGCTAATCCCGACGATTAGTACCCGCGAGATCCATCGACGCTGCATCTTATTAAAGTTCTTCGTTATCCGCGCTCTTTCGCGTTATCGTCCTCGGTCCGCTCGTCGTTTTGTCACTCGAAAATAGCCCCCGGATGAGCTAGGACGATGTGCCGGATTGACTTTTACTCGGAGCTCTTATCCGAAGAATTATCCTAAGGGTGCGTTCGTCGAAAAAATGGGAGGGTACGAAATGTGTCGAAGAAAGATCTCTAAGCGTGTCATTGTAATTTCTAAAGAGATTCGTTAAGAGTATCTTTTGTTTTCAGGATTGCTTTAAGCCAAAGTAACCGTGGAACCAATTTCGCGGCTAGTAGTTTCTTCGATGTTCCTTTTATCCCCGTGGCAATTGAATTCCGAGGTTAATCGACGTAGGCGAAGAGGAGGAAAAACGGAGAGTCGTTGGGTGGGCGGGGGAAATTGGCCGGGAGGTTTTGCCAAAAAATCACGTAACCAAGAACCTGGAGGACCCTTTGGACCCATCGATTGAAAATATCTGGAACGAGCGGCGCGATTCGTAGCCCTCTTTGTACTTTATCGTGTTGGTATAACATCGATAGGAGCGATCAGTTTTCTCCGTCCTCGAGACGCAAACAGTCGCCGTTAAACCTTGACGGATGTCGACGTCTTGGAAAAACTTAGATTTCAGAGACTCGCGGCGAAACATTCTCGAGTATGCCTATGTAGATCGTTGAGAATTCTATACGGGATATCGACGTTTACGTATATCCTCGCCTCGAGGATTTCAGGAAACGTCAAAGTGGAAGAAGCTAATTATCCCCGTTCGATAAATACAAATACGTTCGCGATATTAGACGCGAACACGTACGAGACACCGGGTATAAATATGCATAAAACGGTAAATACTCTAAGAGGCTTACTTCGAGTATCGTAACGAGCTCTCGTGCGGAGAGAGGTTTTGCATGATTTTTCTTTATTTAGCGTCTGCGGAACACGGGCAAAAAGGAGGATCGCGAGTCGTTTCCGAGAGATGTTAGTCGTTGCGTCTTCGTTATTCTCGTTAAGAGACTTCGCGTGTTCCGGTCGGGGAGGTCGCTTTCCCCCGATTCTTTTCCGTCCAGATCTCGATTCTTGGATCGAAATTGTTAGACGGACGGGTTCTTTATTAAAGCGACTCGCATCTAGGTCGAATGTAAATCGCGGAATCGAAAGGAAAGCGAGTTGGGTCGCGCGTGTACGGCCAGATACGGCCCAGAGAAAAATCCAACGGCGAGATTTGATCTGGCCGATTGTGTCGAGCGGGAATGCGCTCACGGTCTGTATCGCTATCCGCGGTTGGATCCTGGATATCGACCAGAAGCTTCTTGCAATGACGTTTCGACTCGCGTCCGCATCGCAAAATACCCGCGGTTAAACCTTTCCCTACGTCGCCATTTTTTTTCGATGAACCGATTTCGGGAGAATATAATGGTCTTGAATCTAAGATCCTGTTGCAGGTTTTTATTTATCCCACGATTGCTTGAGATTGCCTTTTGACGCTTCGTGGATGATTAACCGTATACTCGTTATTTCGAAAAGTTTCGTCGAGTTACTCGAATTTGAGAATCATCGTTAATATTAGGACCACGATGTTCCCTGGAAAAATTCATCGCCCACTCCGGATATATTCGGCCCTCTCGTTCGACGTTCGAGGGACAGCTACGTCCTTTTTATCTCTGGCCAAGTAGTTTCCTCTAGTTTATGATTATTCCCGTGGACCGGATTGGCCAAGCCGGAGAATTGTTTCGCTTTCGGAAAACTTAGTTCGGGGAGGCCAGCAGATCCCTCCCCCCCGCCCCAGCCTTGGCTCACCCCTAATCCGATTTCATCTCACTCCGGTAATCCGGGTCTCAACCGAGCTCCCCTCTTCTTTTTCTCTCCCTTTACCAAGATTCAGCAATTTTAACCATTTTACCATGTACATTTTGATAATTCGACGCTCCTCCAGGATGATGGATGCTTTACAAGTTTTATACGGAGATCGTTATCCCCTCGGTACGAGATGTGGCGCTATAAGAATTATTCTTTAACGTATAACCTTAGAGTAAATCGAACAGTAACGAGTTAGAGTAACGCGTAAGAGATATGGAATCTGTCGTACGAGGCGCAAGGAAAGAAGTGGCTTTATTCCCAAACGTGAGCGAGGCAAAGCTTTGGTTGTAAATCTCGGCGATCTTACCTTATCGATTCTCTGCACACCATTTTCTGCTTCCTTTCGCTCCTGCAGCGATGGGACACCGAGGGTAGGTCCGAGATACAATTACGCGGAAGATATAGCCGATCCAATGCGAAGAAGATCGGATTGAGCGCAGTAACATCGGTGGAGCGCTTCTTTGGGTTACGCAGGCCGATTCGTATTTTTCGATTTTTCTTCGCTTCTTTATATATTAGCAAGCTGTGTGCGATTGTATCTTACGTTCTAGCACAGTGGATTTTATCTAAAACGTACGTTTACGCGGATATAATCTTCTTGGTTGTGATTGAATATTCCCATATTGCACCGAACAGCGACTTTTCCAACGTCGATGAACGATCCAGCATTCGCGGTAGCAGCGCCCAGAAATCTGGCTCCGAGAAATGTCGTCGGTTCAGCAGTTCGGTGTCCGTGATCTGTGAGCGATATCAGTCCTATTTGGGGTAGGAATATTGCGAGATTTCGAACGCCTCGGAATGGCAATATTCGAGAGTGGCTCATTTCGCGTATCGCGCTCATCGCGCATTTGCTTTGCAAATCATTCCCGAAGATCCTCGGTCTTCGCCCACGGAGAAACTCCGCAGTCCCTCGGGTTACTACGATCGGCTGCCAAATTTCGAAAGTTCGTTCCCTTCGGATGCATCGGTCCTTTTGATCTGAGCGAGAACAAGCGCTTGCCAACGACCGCCTTACGGTACACCATCAAAGCCGATTATTCCGAAAAAACGCGCGTGTATTTTTTTACGCAACATTCGTGAATTTTTATTACGTTTAGACAATACTTTGAGCTCTAAATTATTTAGACCGTCGTTGAAAAATTACACATTTTGAGGTTTCGAGAAACGGTGAAAGTGAATAAGCGCGTCTGCGTATCGTATAGTGTATTATGGATGGAGTATGCAATGTCGGGAGTTGTTCGAGTAGTCACTCGGTTCTGGGTGGCTCGTGTAACCGCGACATCGTGCCGACCATTATTCTCAAAACTAATAATACGTAATACCTGGCCCCCGAAATTGTCGTCTCCCTTGCTCGAAGGAACTTGGCGCGGCCGATAAAATAGCCGTCAGGCTTTTCCCAAACTCGATCACGCGTCCTTGGTTTTCACCTTCGAAAAAGTTTCAATTGGGCTTACTGCATTATCCCCAGAGATGTCTTTGAGCGTTATCCCAAACAATCTTGTCCACGGTAGGAAATTTGTCGTAAGAAAAATTCTATTTATCCGTTATGCATATTGTACCATGTTTTTTTACATTTTTTCACGCATAATTACCTTTCCATTTGGGAGATGGAAACTCGCGATCGATCCCACCATGCAAATTTCTCCTCGAGTCGCATTACTTTTCAATGTATCTTTACGTTTCGCGATTCATTTCGAGAATTGAAATATCAAATCCATAAATTAGCGATAAACAACGGCCGATTACGAGTAAGACGATGATCGGAGATTTAATACCAAATTCGACTTTAAGTTTATCACTTCATCGACTTCATAATGGGTCGTTAAGTCGATTCTGCGAATATTCACTCGTCCGTAAAATAATCTTATCAAAGATCTGACCGCTCACGGGTGCCGCTTCGAACCCGACAGGTTTCCAAATCCGCGCTCGGCGTAAGGGCGATATTTCTGCGGGAAAATATGTCGAACAAAGGACGCCGTAGTCGCGTTGGCGACCTGAAAATTTAATAAAACCTGGCCCTTTTTTTGGGAGGATTTTTATTCGGCCTGGAGGTAGAAGCCTCGTCTCGGTAGTAAACGTCGAGGTCTGATCAGGCTTGACGGTCCTCGCGGCTTCCTTCGAAAAAATCCGGTGGATGGAACGACGACGCGAGAGGAGTCAGAGCTCGCTCCTACGCTGAATATTTATGAGGACCGCCATTATTTACGAGCCCCTCGGCCTACATTAATAAAATGTAAGATAATGCTGGGCCACGTATCGGCCATTCTCGCGTCCCGGGGATGCAGTTTAACCCTCCAGAACCGACGTTTCCCTTAGATCTCGACACCCGACCACGCTTTAAACTCCCCCTCTGCGGACTCTCGTGCCCTCAAAGGGGAAGAACGAAGCTGGACCCGAGCTACGCGTCCTTCGACCCTTTCATTCGCTATAATCTACGACTCCGAAAAGCGCCGCGAGACCGAACGATCTTCTAGCGCGAGGTCTATTAACGGAAGCTCTTCAAAAGTTGCACAATTTCTTCTCCAACGCCAGACGTAGCCAACGTGGTCGCGGCTTCGATCGCGTGTCACCGATACGCGTCGAGTTTGCTTTCTCAATGAAACTACATTACCATCGATCCCCCGAGTATTGCAGTGAATACAGGTTAGACGGCTTTATTGCCCTTCGACTGTGCGAAAGGATTTTCCGAAATGGAATCGATCGAGGATTGCGTATACGTGGAATTTGCTCGAAGCTCCACGCGTCGGAGCTTTCTTCCGCCAGCTTCCTTGGCCTTTAAAGCGGGGGCACGTAAACTTCTTGAAAAAGTTTCAGCGACACCCCCGTGTCGTTAAAGTCGCAAACCGGTTTGTAGAAAATTATGTCCTTCTATTATCCTTTCCCTGATACGATGCGAAACGACCCTGTACTCCGAAGCCGATCAACGACGCGCGTCTAACTTTATTCCCGGGATTCCCCTTTCTGCAAGATTCAGCGATTTAGAATTGGACTTTGATGGATGCTCCGCGAAGTGAATTGAGCGAAAAGAAAATATTGATCGAGGAAAATTTGAAATACGGATCAAAGATTTTGTGATCCGTATTTTAAGGCGAGCGGCATTGATCCTTGGAAGATATCTTGAATCGCCTCAAACCCTCGGTAAGCAACGCTTCTTTCAGATTTCGATGCCATATCCCTGCTTTAATCACTCCCTTTGTGCAATCGCGTGCCCCTAAAGGGATAGAAAGAAGTTCAACGTAAACAATGGATCACTCCACCACCGACGAGTTGCCTTTTGATGTCGAGTAGCCTATAACCCGAAAAGAAACAATAGCCGACTTTCGACAAAGCGCGTAAATGAAACGTTAAGGTCACCGTGGCTTACGGAGGGGTGGGCGAGAGAGTTTGGTTAAGCGACACGTACGGTGTATTAGTTCGACGATATAGACGCGATTGGCCAGCCACGTCGATTCAGCTCCCCATTTTTTCGCTTTATTTTACTCAGGAGCGAGATAATGTACGGTTAGCGACGGGCCTCCGAATAATGCCAACGGTGCGGCTCACGAAAGGTTATCTCTTTGCTCCGGCAATTTGGCAGCCGCTTCGAAGGTCCCTCCTTGTTTAACAGGAAATTCGTCCAACCCTCTGTCTTCGCGACCGTAAAAGTAACAACGTCAGATTTGACGGCAATCAAACCCATCGGCTACGTATACGTTTTTCCTCCTCGTTCCAAAAAAAGATCCTCGATGCGTCACCGCCGTTTTTTTCCACGAAAGATGATCGTCGCTTTTAATCTCTATTTTCAGTGCCAGGAATTTAATCGCGGTTGAACGGCCCGCGAAGAAGACGAGCGATTCCTCGAACGATCGTACATCGTATTTTTAGTATCGGTAAACAACTCGTTACGGCCGCAAGTTCCACTTCGCTAATGAGAGATAGCGACAAAAATTGGGGGCGAAACGTCGACGAAAGAGAGAGGCCCCGGCATCGGGTTTTTCGGAAGGTTTCCGTGGGCGTCGGCACGCAACGAGTGGAAAACAAGTGGACTGTGTCGAAAGGGGAGGAAACGGGGCGAACGAGGCTTCCGTGGAAAGACAAACGATCTCGGAAAGTACCGAGTGGCAGTTTTGAAGCGTCTCGAAATTGAGCCGGGTCTCGCAGAGCCCTTATCGCGCCTTCCACGAAATTATATTCGAGCGATGCGTACGCTATATTTCGTTCCTCCCGCCGCGCCGATTTTTCTCCTTGCGGAAAGTCCACCGATAACTTTCGCCTATCGAGGAGTTCAGAGTCACGTACCAAAACACGATCCACGCTGTATCTCGGTTATCAATTCCCACCATTGAAATATTCACTCGTCCCCTTATGGGAATATTTTCATGTTCTATTCCTACGAGAAACCGATCGATACCATCGGTTATACGGAACGCTTCGGGTATTTTTCAAGGGACAGGCGATACATTTCGAGCCACCGCCAAATTGAGGGATCAGCCGCGATCGTTGATCGTTATCCAATATCAGCTACGATCGTACGAAGCGCGATTTTTTTCAAACCATGGATATACACTCCGCTGATCGATAGCCGATGCGCGGCTGCTAGTCGCTGTTTTTTTTTTCTTTTGCTAGCCGAATTTCGGTGCTTTCCATTCGATCATATCCAACCGTCGCTTCGATCATCGATGAGTAATTAGCCGCGCTAGGAGAAACGACCCTTTTTAGCCCGCTGGCCTTAATTAACCCTTTGTTTGCACATCGCGGGCTCACCCACGTTTTTAAATCGTTCTCTCGAATCTCTCGCCTTTTACGGCGAATCTCTCTGCTCCCCTTTCGGTTCTTTCGCCAGCCGATCTTTGCGAAATACTCGCTTCTGTCAAGGCTGATACGCGGACTACACCGGGTTTCTCAACGGCATCGAACGCAGTTTAGAACGAGTTTCCAGGTCGGTTACCACTCGTCCCGTTGCTCAGGAAGGAACGACCTCCTCGAGTAAACATTATTAGCGTATTTAGAGCTCGAAAGATAAAACCGCCGACTTATTTCTCTTTCGTATCGGCCAACGATCTTATTTACGACTATAATCCGCGTACGATCGAGCCACGGAACGGCGAATGGAAAATATCGTTCTGCTCGATTGGGATAAGAAGCGGCGCTTGAGAATGGTTAGACCCAAACGATGAGGAGGTAAACGAAAGGGGAAGGTGGGGGAGGATCCTTGGTCGGATCCAAACGAGGAATGGCGACTAATAAGCGGGCAGATTGAAACCACGAAAACGAAGCGAAGGCGGAGGCGCTCGGTTCGATCGCGGCGTTCGGCCAGGATCGAGCCGCAAAAGGGTCCTGGGGGATATTAAAAGTTTAGGAACGCGGCGCAGCCTCGGGCCGTATTTCGAGCAATAAAAGCGAGCTCGATAGCGGCGTATTTCGCGGGTACCACGGTAATTCGCGTGTCGAACCTGGGATCACGATTAATGCCCGGCCAGGAGTGAGCTCGGGGCTTCCGGTTTCGGCCAAAGTTTAGGGCCAATCGAGGCAGCCGATAAGGTCCGCGGAAGGTGGAATCCTACCGGCGGCCAGAAGGTCGAAGTTTCCGTTTTAACGTTGCCAAAGCGACGACCTACTTGTTGTTTCTCGCACCCTCCCCCCCCCCTCCCCCTCCCCTCCCGCCCTTCTTCCCTTCCTTTCCTTTCCCTTCTCTCTCTCCTTACTCAGCCTCGAGATTGCACAAGTTTTGCGGTGCACGCTGGATTTGCTTATTCCGTTCGATCGGCGGAAACTCGTCGGTGGTGCATCCTTCCACGATTTCGGACACTTTCAACGCCGGCAGGGTTCCTGGAGATACGCGGGGAACGATCGCGGTTGCGGAGCGTTTTCCCTCGCAGCCTTTTCGCAAAGGGCGTAAAGAATTTCGGAGGCTCGTAGCTGTACAAAGTTGAGATTACGCGAATCGTGGATAATGGTTAACCTTTGTTATCGTTAGTTATCTTGGAAAAGTCATGGCGCATTTTGGCAAGGAACGGCTTTGAAAGAACATAGGAAACAACAACGACGCGATATCACTTGCTCGGGATCTTCTTAATGCGATTCATCAACGGCCCTGAATTAGATGCGAATGATAATTTTCAGATTTAACGG
This sequence comes from Ampulex compressa, assembly GCA_038496175.1. NCBI lineage: Eukaryota > Metazoa > Arthropoda > Insecta > Hymenoptera > Ampulicidae > Ampulex > Ampulex compressa. The sequence continues at coordinate 84,563 of JBCFXI010000799.1, forward strand.
TTTAGAATGATTTATTTATTTCGTATTTAGAATTTCGTGCGTTTCCACGAACTTCCGCGAGCTACTGTAATTTAAGAAACATAATGGACCTTAATGCACGGTTTCCATGCTTCCCCGTTATCAGCGGATTGCAGAGGACCATTGTACCGTTCCTCATCAAGCTCCGTCCGTGGCATCGTCTCGAATTCTTTTTACGATTTCGACCTGGAAAATAGCGATACTTCCCGATTCGCTCGATGCATCGGAGCAAATAAAATGCATACATCCGTCGGTGCAGTCGGCTCGTCATTAATTTCTCGGGTACACGAATACTCTCCCCCAGCCCTCCACCCTCGAAACGTCCTCGACTCGGTCTTTCTTCCGTGAGCGCATTTCAGAAGCGACTCGAAGCACCGCTCGAAGCGCGGTAGACGAAAGGCGGCTGGAGAAAAACGAGAGAGGAGGAAAACAATGGGCGTGGGTTGATTAAATATCGTTCGCCAACCGGCCAGGCTATTATGCCCCGCGAGAATTACGGACGTCGATAATGATATCGAAATTAGAAAATAACATTAACACCGGCCGTAGGTCAATTACGTCGCGCAAGTACGCGAATAACGATCAAAGCGTTTACGCCAGGATCGGCCAACGCGCGGCACGCAGAATGCACGACGAATTTTGTGCTCTTTCGTTAAGCGTCGGGGTTTATGTTGCAAAATAATATACCAAACACTCGTCGATGCGACGATCCGATCGAGCAAGCGCGCAGCCTGGAGCCAAGGCGCCCAACGATTTGATTTTGTCCATAGAAATTTTGGGCAAATAAATATGCGCGATTCAATTGGAGCCTAATGCTCCAAGTTAATCGCTTCCGAGCAGTTGCGATTCGCACGGCAAAGGCCGTACGGTACTCTTATTTTTAGCTCCGGTTCTGGAGGCATTCGATGACGCGAGCGCGGTGAAAGGGGACCTCGTGGACCACCGATCGCAGATTCGCGGTCGGGATAAGGACAATGTCGATGCGAGGAATCGAACACAAGCGTCTCCGTCCTTCGATCCGAACGATCATCGGATCTTTTTCCATTCGACCAGGGAAATATCGTGAGCGATTCGACAAAATACGGTAACATACCCGTAATTTCCTCCACTTTCCACGAATAGTAATCTGAAGTATGTTTTCGAATATAAAGCTTTCCGATCATGCCGATGATATTACGTTCGCGCGGTGTACGGGTAATTTTTGTAGAGCGAGTTTGAGAATCGTCGGCTGGATCCTCGTATCCTGCATCTCGGCAGCATTCGATGTGTCATGCCCGCGCCCAGTCGATGTGTCATGCACGTGTGTTTCCCCGTGGGTCTACGAAGGAGGCGTCTCACCTCCACTCCACCTACCTTATAAGGATACCATTGTTCGCGTCGACATTTACACGGGTCCCCCACGTCAGCTGTCTTTCGGTAAAAGCCTCGTTCGCGTCCTAGGAATCCACGGATTCTCGGAAAATAAACGAGACCTCATACTCGACCGATCGATCCCCCCACCGCTACCGGAAAATCTCTTTCCACGGATGAAATGAAGTCGTCAAGATTTACGTCCATCGGCGTTTTGGAGGATGCGCGCGTTCGTAGGCTCTCGTTCTCTTTACCCCAAGACTTCTCGTACGAAAACCACGTCATTTACGAGTACCTTTTGTACAGTTTTGGAGACACGTCGGAAAATTAAACGGTTATCTTGTATTTCTCTTCGACGCGGGAATCGCGGACCAATGACATCGTGCAAAATCTCGGAATATGCACCGTCACAGAGCCGAGCAATATTTCCAAGGAACGACGGAGCCGTCACCTCGACGCACTCCACGGTTGTAGCGTTAATTATTCTCGAACACTTGCTCGAATAGTTCTCCACCCTTCTCGCGGTTCCTTGGACAAAACGTTGGAGCCGTTCCTCGAGATTCGTCGAACGCGCTTCTCCCGGGGGAGAGCCGAATTTGGGCTCGTTTAGCTCCGCGGTTTTCGCGAGGCGTGGATGCATTAATGGGCCGAAATTAGGGCGCGCATAGTTACGGGCGATATAGATTCAGGTTAAACGTTTTACCGGTTTCGCTCGGTGGCTTAAAGAGGAACGATAACTCACGCCGCCGACCGCCTTTGCGCGGGCCTTAAGGGGACCTTAAGCCGCTTAAGGATGTCAAGGAAAGGATGCTTAGCAAAATGACGGTTACGCGCCCGATTTGGCGCCGCGAAGCGACGCGGCGTAATTCCCGCCTCGATGGCCCCCCCCTTTTTCTCCTATTCGCGCCAAGCTATTGCGTTATATAATTAAGCGTCACTCTCGTTTTTGGCAGCAACCGGTGGTTTCAAAGGGGAAATTCCTCCGAAGGCCGAAGCGAGCGAGGCGCGACCGCTTCGCCTCGAAGATCGAGATCGTTTTCCACTCGCTGAATATCCGTCGATAGCGATCTAGGAAATAACGAGTCGGTTTTACGGTGTATCGTTATTACGAATTTTTACCGTGTATCATACGTTAGTAGCGCTAGTACCGATATATCGTAAAACCGACTCGACGATCTCGCGACGTATCGGCTTAATTCCGCGAGATCGTAGGGTGCACTTATCTCGATATATCTCCTTTTCTATTTTTACGCGTTAATTTTGCACCGATCTCAAATGGAAGTTACGGCGCGAAAGCTACTTTTCGACCGGGTTTTTCCCCACGCGGGCGATTAATAACTTTATTACATCTAGCGATAAAGTACGCGCGGCCGTATCGTAAAGCCTCCTCTCATGGCCGGATCCAATCGAGCCGCGCGCTTTTAGATATGCCTTAGAGTGAAACACGGACAATATGAAAATCTCGATGCGGTCCGACGAGCAAGTAGCTTATTTCGATGCGAGTTGGTCAAAGCCAACGGTTTCGTGCTCAAGTTCCGAATAAATCGACATCGTGGTCGAGCTTAAAACCAAAATTCTACGCGAATTAAAGTCGCGGACGACCGTGCTCGAGTTTTGAACGAAAATTCCAAACGTGTTCGTATCGCGACAATCGCGGTTGAATTTAAAAAACGTACGTTCGATATGCTTGCAACGAGCGACGATCGAGCTTAAGGTTCGAACGAGTATTTTCAACCCATCGAAGATGCGGACGATTTCTAACGAGGGGCTGGAAGAGATTTCTGAAAACTTTTTAGAACAATCACCGGGGCAAAAACAACGAGCAGCCTCGGTTGCGCGAATACTTGACCCGCTTTGCGGAGAGGAAGGAAGTAGCCTTCGTAAGACTCGTGGAATATCTGTCGGAATTTTTCGACAATAAGTGAACCGTCGCGGAACGAGGGAACGAGGGAATTCGGTTAAAGGAATGACATTTCGTAGACAAGGGTTCTGGGTAAGCGATATCGACGAGCGTTGATAAATGCCAGCAAACTTTATCGGCGAAGCTATGGCGGAGAGCGGGATTTACTTTGAAGACTGTCGAAACTGTGGCAGCCAGATACAGGTTTTAAAATAACACGGGATTACATTTTTTATCGTATTCCACTTGAGAGCGTGAAAGTAACGTGGTCATATTTTTAGCTTTTGGCAATTATTACAGATTTTTGAAAACGGTTGTATTATACATATAGGTCGGCATTGACCGGTTATACATACAAAAAAAAAATGGAATTGCGTCGACACCAATCGGCTACAGATTGAAAGATTGAGCCGTAGATTTTGAAACGTCGCGAAAGAACGTTGGCGGCGATGAATGCGTCAAGAAGTTCCTTCCACGCGTCGATGAAAAGGCTTCGAGGAGCAGCCTTCGGCGTTACGACAGAAGTCTCCGCAGGAACGTATTGTCTCGATGCTGCCGCGTCTCATGCCAGAAGGCGCTCATTACGTCGTTTATGAGAATCGCAAACAGCGGCTCGTGCCACGCATTTCTTATGCAAATGCATCTCGGGCCATTTCCGCGGCGGAAACTTTTCTCCTCTTGCCAAATCCAGCCGCAGCCCCCTGCCTCCCTCGCCCCCTGCTACCCCACGCGCCTTGGATTTACATAATTAATCTGCCAACCCTACAGTATCCCGCGTCGAGCATAACTCTTGATGCTTTGTCAGCGATGGTTTGTAATGATGCGCAAACAAATATGTCTCTATCAAATCCCCTTTTCTCTTTAAACGCTGTGCAGACACGAATTACGAGCTCGTTTAAGAACTCGATTAACCTTTTTCTTTTATCATTATTCTCGGCGTTTACACCGCGATAGAGGGATTTATTTACTTCGTTTAGAGGCGATGGAAATTTATTTGGGATTTTTAACAGGGAGCTCGCACGTGAGAATTTGATTCATGGGCTACGACCTGCGCATCTTGTTCTCCTACGATATTTCCCGACGAGTGAGTTAATCCTGGAAGCATCGGCACCGATGACGCTTCTTGCACAGTTCTGATCAACTCGAGCGATGCAATTACGTAAAGGTGTACTTTGTTTGCATTGCGCAATCGGGCGCCGTTCGGTAGACGGCTGGATCTCTTTGACCATCGCGTCGTTATGTTTCCATTCCATTTAAGGAATTCTGATATTTACCCTCGAGGATAAGTCAATTGTACGATTCGGTTTATTCGCGCTAAGTGGGCCGATTTGTAACTTCGAACCATGTTTGCCACTTATCGTTCCCTTCCTCGCTCGCTTATCGTTATATTTATTGACTCGGGTATTAGAATCGTTTACGGCGTAATATTTGCATTCCCTTGTATCGCGTAAGCGAGCATAAAAGGCAGGATATTTTGCGTTATGTCCATGTTTCGATTCACCGATCGACAGCCAGTAATTTCCTCGAAAGACGCGTCCGACTTTTCCTCTACCATTCGCTTATTTCCCACAAATAGGAGGTTACGCGAATTCGAAGTTTACGCGTTTGTTACGAGAGATTAAGCAAGACGTGCCCTAGCGATTTTCATTAGTTTACACGTGAGTTTTGCGTGAATTACGGCATTGTTACGGCATCGGCTTAGATGCGAGCGTAGACCGAGGTACTTAACCGTCGTAACTCGACGGCCATAGTCGTGCGCGGTGTATCCGGCGATTCATTAGGACCACATCTGCAACTTCTGCTACGTCTGCCTCTCGTAAAATTCGGGGACACGTGCTGGAACGTAGAATCCCCGTCGTACGCTTAAATTTATATCTGTGTACTTAACGATAGTTGCTTTATGGCTCTCGAAATTAGAGCACTTTTGATAGCCCCTCGGTTTTACCAACATCGTAACAATAGATATCTGCGGCTACGGTGTCCGCTGGTTACCAAAGCGATGAAAAATTGTATTCGAATAAGAATCTTACGATCCATTTAAATTATGGGAATTTATTTATCATGATTTATTCATAACCTCGGACTCGTCGATTAAAGGGTCGCTTTGTCCATTCAAAGCCTTTGCAGACCTGCCCGACCGATCCTTTCCGACATTAATATTTAACCAAAGATTTAAATTATAGGAAAGGATTTAACGCAAACACGGGTATACATCGAATACAATGAAAAATCCTTTAAATCGCGTTGCAAATTCGAAAGTACTCCCGTTGCGTTTTGTGGGTATCCAGAAATTTTGACGCGCCGTAATCATTGTTACTCAACGCCTCAAACGTTGCGGTAAAAAAGTGCTTCCGAAGACCGTCGAGAATAATAAAATCAAGGATCGTTCCACGTGCATTTTCACGGTCGTTTCGCCCTCCCAGCGCAAGTTTCTCTAGGCTCGTTTCACGGCTCGCTGGTCCCCCATGGGGAAATACCAAAGTTCGAGAACGGGCGTTGTCGCGTAAGCAAACTTATTTTGCCCTCCCGGCTACACTTACTTGGCCAACCACGACGACGCGTACCGACGTACGAACAGTCCCCGGTGTACGCGCCTCGGTGATAACTCAGCCCGATGATTTATGTCGGTACCGGCACGATTTATGCCCATTCCCATTAATTTCCATTAATAAAGCTCGCGCTCGAGGATCGAGCGACGGAATATCGAGCCTCGGCTTTGCAAAGCGGTCGGATTAAACCGCATCGATCGGCGAACTTATCGGCCGATTGTCCTTATCTCCGCGCCCCGATATCTTCACTTTTTCTCGGCTAATCTTGCATATCTGCGCTCGAGAACTTTTTCGACGCGCTCCTTCTTGCCCCTCGACGATGAGACCCTCTTATTAAATCCTCGGTAAAGACTCGCTTGTTTTTGTGCACCGAAGAGGTTTCTCGCTTAATCGTCGATCATGGTGGAATTGACTCGGTCCCTGTTGATTCGTGGTAGCAACTTCGGGATATTACGATAATACTTGGTGTATACGTATTAATTTTTTTTTTAACCGAGTATGGGTGCTTAAAAACTTTTCGAAATGCCCGATCGATTCTTTGCTCCACCTTCGCATTGGTGTTTATCGTCGAAATCACGGCGATTACCGAGCCGCGTATCGTTTCAATTACATTATCTTACAAAGTAGGACTGTTTACGGATATTCGTATATCGCAAGGAACTTTTCTATCCCTCGAGGTGCGTACGAATATTTATTTCCAGCGGCAGAACGCCGAGCTTGAAAGTAGGTAGTCTCAAGTTTCACTTCCCAAGCCGATCGTAATAGTTAGAAATTCTTGGAGCCCGGTTGCACGAGTCGGCGGAGTTGGAGGCGACATTTAAACTAGAGTATGAGTTTTTACGGCGAAGCGGGATACGATCTCCGGTAATGAAGTATAATCTTCACTTTTCCACGCTCGCCGTGAACGGCACGCGACTATCGCGGGCGTGCGAATGGCTTTCGCTGGGGCGAAAGACGCGAAACGGCCGACAATGCGCGGAAAACGCCGGATGAGCAAAAGTACCGCACTCTTCTTATTTTTTGTACCTCGAGAAAAGGTCAAAACTTCTTCAAATTCAACATTGGTTAGCGGCTGTATTACAGTGGCGTTCGCGATGATTCGAATCTCGTGGTCGACACTCGGGATACGCGCCCTTGCCGCCAGATATTTCTCGATCTGCGGTGAAGGAGTTAAGCGGCTCAAAAATCCTCGATCGCGCGACAGTCGCGATTGAGCGCCACTGCCGCACTACGCGAGCTCTCCCCCCAGCGCCTCGAACTTATCCTCCTTTATCTTTCCTCCCTCCCTCCTCCTTCCCCACTTTGCCGGCGAGGTGCTTACCGAACCTCGGCTCACCTGTCTTCTTAATTTCTCACTTAGTGAGCGCCCGCAATTTTTGCGCGCGACTCGCGATTCGCTCGCTCGCGAAAACGCCACCTGAAAAGATCCTGCGATCCCTCCGTTTTCACGATTCTTCCTAGAATCTCGCGAATCGCAACTCGAGTGCCTCTCGATTTTTCGCGGATCGTCGCGAGTGAAAGTGAAATCAGCGATAATACTCGATAGATCTTGGCGCTGCTCAAGACGATCGGCTCGGAGAGCTTAATTTTTGAGACCGCCGACCAATGTTTGATCCTTTGAGAAAGGATAGTGTATCTCTTGGATGGTGAATTTTGATCGCGAGGTTCAGCGCCTTTTCTTTTTAATCTACCACCCGAAGAAGTCCGACGTTCGAAGTCGTATCTTTTTGAACCCGTTACGTTCGCGAGGAGGGAATAATGCATCTCTCAGGTTTTAAATCTTGCTCGTAAAAGCCCCGAGGGTGGGATAGTAGTCGGCGAAGAGTGAGAAACACAGAACTTGGATGGGATATCTTTCGCTGTATCGGGCGTGAAAGTGTGAGCTAGTATCGGTGATAACGCGCGATAGATGTTGGTTCAGGCCGGGAAGATCGTGTTCGAAAGTCGACGAGAAGCGAGGAGTACAAATGTCAACAGCCAAATTTTTCCTTATGCCAGCCGCGAAAGTATGATTCAATATCGACGATAACGCGTGTTGGATGTTGGTTTAGGTCAAATGTATTTTGTCGAAAACTCGAATGTGAGAAAAAGGGCGTCGGCTGGGGAAAAAAATACGAATCTCGAGATTCATGGTTTTCCTTGCATCGCACGCGAACTTCCGATCGAACGTATCGACTAAGAAAATACTCGAGGATCGAAAAATGTTTCTCGAAGAAAAGGTGAGTTAGCGAGAACAGGCGGTAGACGTTAGCTCGGACCGAGAGGATCGGGCCGGGAAGTCGGAGTAGGAGCGCATTCTCCATCCTCCTCGGTTTCTCTCTCGCGACGCGTCGAGCAGTGCGACCTCCTCGATCGGCCAAATCGCGACGCAGCGAAAACACAGCGTGGGTGCTGCGATCCGCTGGATCGGAGTAACGCTCGGAGACTATCGAGAAAAGTCTCTGCGCTGCCACGAATGTAAATTGCTACGCTGTGAAAACAAACCGAAGAATCGACGGCCCTGCCTGGTGACGCGCGAGATGAATTAACGTCGAGGAAAGATAAATTAGTGCGGGCCCGACACCTTTGCCGATCGACGCGTGGATTAAATTAATACAGAATACAGGTGGATCAGTGAGCATTGTCATCTATGGCGTGTGATCGATGTAGGGCGAGGATAAAGATAAAGTAGCGCTACTTCGTTCGAGTGGAGTGTAATGTAGTTCGTTGGCGAATTAAAAATGGATTAACCAGAAGTTACCGATTTCATCGAGTGGTACGGAAAGTGAATTTAAATACGCCGCGGTTTACGAGAAGTAAACTATAAGTCGGCCGTTTGAACGAACGACGAGCGAAGGAGGAACATAGAGTAATCTGAAAGTATTTAAAACGATGATATCGATACCATGTGCAATTCAGAAGAGATAAGAAACCTCTTCGCGATGGAATTTTAATTCTATATCTCGGAACGAGCGTCTAGTGGTCGCTTTGTGCATTACCGAAAGTATGTTTCCTACGCTTCTTACTTTCATACCTCGCTTTTGATGGAATAATTTATTTTACCCCGCGCAGCTTTCCTGGGAGCCCTTTTGCGCGATGAAAACGAATAAGAAACGAATTTTCATAAAGCGAATATTTTACTCCAATAGTGTGAATTATTATCGTGGAATTTGTTACGAAGGCGTACAACAGTTCGTCATTTTTGGGAACATTTGGGACAACGTTTAATTCGATCAATTCTATTACCGCATCGAAACGTTATCGGCGATTCGTCAGAATCGATTACTCGATTTCTATTTTTCGAAGCCGTTAATCGATCGAACTTTGCACCACCTTGAAGGACTTTATCGAGAACATTTACGATCTCATCGATGCGCGACATATTTTCATCGATCCCCGAATTTCTCGTCGATTCCTTTAGAACGATTTTACTAAGAATAAACGGTTTCCCCCGATTCCGCGTATATCGTTTATACGTCATCCATAGCGCGCGTTCATCGCGCGTGATGTTCACTTTACGATACCGTGACAGTAAATCCACTCCGAGCGATTTGTTTCGAGTTAAGCACTTTACGTAATTAACGAGGAAAAAGAAACGAGCGAACCAGCCGCTTTCTCCCGATATCTTCGATTATCTTCGATCGCCCTCGAGTTTTCCACGCGATCCGCGAGCCGTCGTACGTCTCGACGTTCCAAGAAGGCCGAACCAAATGTATTAATAAATCACTTCCTCTCTCTATCCGTTGATTACAGCGCCAAGCTTTCACATAGATTATAGACCGTCGGTTCGACGATTTATCCGTTTCTCCTTGCAACGCAATTTCGCGAGTAGAAGGGGAAAATTAAGAACCGACTCGATGCTCAATCCCGCGCATCGCCGATGCTATTCCCTCTTTGACGCGTATGCTCCAGGCTCCGGTGCTTCCGAATCCAGGTTAAAGGCTAGGTCCTGCGCCAAACGACACCTCGGCGGTCGATGCCGAAAATAAATCGAAGAAGAGAAATCCAGCTTCTTCGTTTATCGGCATCCCGGCGCATTATCAGTCGCGCCGGTGTCAATAATAATGCGGCACCGCGCCGTCGGAGTGCCGCCTTATCGGCCGGCTGGCTTTATGCTCTCCCACGGAAGGCACGCCTCGAGGAGCAAAAGAAAATTAGGGGGGCGGAGAAGAGAGGAGAGCGGAGGAGAACGGATAAGGCGGAGGAAAGTCAGCCGCGCGGAGCGGCTCGTTTTTCGCGATCGATGCAACGGCTCGACACGCGTCTTCCTCCTTCCACCTTCGCTCCCCCACCCCCCTACCATCGCTCTCTTCCGCTTTCCATGCGGGACGAACGTAACGATAACGGGCCAATGATAAGCTCAAATAAATAACCGTGCTTCGGGCCAGTTCTTCCTCGAAAAAAAAAAGATTCGTCGGAATCACCGAAATCTCATTTATCCTCCCCTCGGTCGGAACCGTTCGCGATTCGAAACCGAACGATTTTCTTAGGATACGAATATGTGCGTAGATAATGTCGCGCTTGGGAACGACGTACACGCGGGCGATATTGCGATACGATCGGACGCGATAAAATCGCAGGGTGTCCCCCGTGAAAGGCGATGCAGAATCGCGCGGTGCTTAGGCTAAGTACGGCGAGAAGTAAGGTGCAGCTCGGATGTAGTACGAGCGAATCGATGTCGAACGTATGTAACCACGGATATCCGGTTGGATGGCACACGCCGTAGTAACGACGGCTCTTCTGCGCGATCTACCGTGAAATCGATACTATAAATATCCCATTCATACCGCTCGCGTACCGTAATATAACGCGGCGTGGATACGCTGCCGGGAAATTTATGCGACGGATAGATGAACCGCGAGAGTCGTGGATGCGGCGACTAACGGGCGCCTTTCCTCCAACTTACATTTCCCCGGATCCCACGACGAAATGTCCGAAATAAAATAAAATCGATAATCTTTTTTTTTTTTGACCGAAACGTTGCCCTATTTTTGTACGAGAATCGGTCCTCGAGAGCGAATAGATAAAGCTTTGGAACGCTCCTGATGTTCGCGATTTCTCGTTCTCTTTCTCAGCCGCTAACCTCCTCTGGTCGATCTCCGAAGGCCAAGGCTCGTATTTTTAAAAATGACGGACCAATGGGAGGCCAAGAAAACGAATTATGCGGAGCACGATCTATCGAGGTTTTCCGCCTTCACGGATCGGCTTCCCTCTGCTCCTTTTCCCCGCAATTTACGCGGCCGCCGCGATAAGGCGCAGCCCCGATTCCGTTCCAGATCGATTGCCCGATCCGCGCACGACGCGGCCAGGAAATCAGAACGAATTCTCGATCGTGAAAATAACGGCAGTGCGTTGCCTCTATTTCGCACCGTCCGTATTATCCTGCGCTTCGCACGGGCCTGCGAGGAGCGCAGAAGGAGACCGTGTAACAGGAGCCAGCCTTGAGATTCTCGCGAATAGAATTCCACCTACCGTGCAACTAATCCCAGAGAGTCGTGCGAGTTTTCACCAAACGACGCTCCCTCGAATTCTCCCCGTTGAAAATTCGAATCGATGTTCCAGTGGAGCGAAAGAATACGTAATTTTTTCGAGACCGTTTAAAAATCTTTTACCATACTCGAACTTTAAGCGCCTCTCTAGATTTCAACGGATGGTATTTCGCGGACGAAACTAGATTTTATTTCCGAAAATTTGCATCGCTCGATAATTCCCTCGGTCGACCAGTTTTCAGGACGCTGCTTTATATAGAAAAACGAACGAGATACTCGACGAGCATCGACGGATATTATTCGATCTTCCGAGCCAAATTCTGATATCCGAGGATTCGTCTCGCAGGCACATTAGCCGGCATCGGCCGTGATTAAATATTTGCCAAAGACGCGGCCTCGTGAATGCGTCGGACGAAAGCATCGCTCGTTCTGGTTACGCTTATTACCCGGGATCGTTATCTCGGCGTAATCCAGCCGAGTTTCGTGGATCGGCTCTTCTTCTCCCCTCGATCGGCCCTATAACGAACTTCTGCCCACCTGGTTTTATCGCGGCGCCTCAATTAGCGGCCCTTGTAACTCATGACCGGCCCGATACGCACTCCAGGTACCTGCAACGGATTTTTCTGCCAACTCCTCCATACTTTTTCCTCGACCCCGAAACGACGATCGTTTCGTTATCGAATCGATAGATAACTGGGCTGTGAATTTTGTACATACACGCGCGCTACCCTGCACGAGTACTCTGGCATTTGGAAAATTCGAGTAAATAAGCTACCAGCGTCGTTGTGATGCAAGAGCGGGGAATAATTACGAGAATAACGTCCGTATAGAAGTGAGAGAAGCATACGCGAGACGCGAACAACGAGGAGGATATTGGCAACTATAAAATCTCGCGATATCGCGGCTATTGCGGATAGTATACTCGGTGGCTGCATTCTTACGACAAGGATGATCAGGTTTCTACGATATATTAATAACGGTATTTGCAAAGCAAGAGAAGGGCTCGAGGAGGGAAATTGAATTTGTAAGATGTCGAGTGGTATTCGCGAACGTGTAAGCGTCCCGAGTCTTTTGGCGGGTAGTTGTAAATGTAAGGCTTCCTCGACTGGATGGCCTATAAGCGGATTGTGAACTCCCTGTACTTCGTCGCTTTCGCCGAGGAGAGCTTTGACGGAATCCTCCGGTGCGAGAGGATTGTTTGGTTTTTATCGGACAGGAAGTTGATCAGAGTTTGATTTCCATGCAAACACGCGTTTGATATTGGTTACGGATGACGAACAGGATGGAGGAAGTGCCGACAAGGTATTTCGAAGTGTGCCACGAGGCGCTCTCGCTACAAGTGGGATAACCCACGGTGCAAATTCCATGGCAAACCGCCTGTTGCCGCGACACTTTATACTAATGCTATATAATTATACGAATTGCAAGGTCGGGGAAGGTCTGCGAGGCTCAAGATGGAGAATTATGTGGGTCAAACGTCGAAGGGTCCGCACGAGTGTCGATACGATCTTGAATTTTCCCAAATTCCTCTCCGTAGTTTTTTTTTTTTTAATTAATTTTTCGCACCGACAGTTCTGCGGTGTCGAAAAGTTTACGATCCTCCAGATTTCGTCGATTTATAAACACATTTTTTCTTTCCATAAATTTTCATACCGTACGTCGAGTACGCTCGGTTTAACGCGCCTCCGCAATTTTCTTGCTGAATCCATAATTACGACAGTGGCCTAGGATAGCGGGCATTACTCACCATACCTTGGATTCTCCACCGCGAACGATAATCACTTTTACGCTACTCCTTGAAACTCTACCCACGCGTAGCGCTACGCGCAAAATTCGATCTACTCTTACGATCATCCACCTCGTCTTCCTCGGTATATACGACCACGAACATCACTCCAAAGCTTTCCACTCGTTATCGATGGTGCACTAATAAAACTCGAGGAGGATAACCAAAGGTCTGTTCGCCGGAGGAAACCGGGGAAATGGTGCGGGGGGGAAAAGTCGAGGGTGCGAAGTCGAGGAATTCGGCACCGGCTCGAGCGATAAAAATCCAAGTTACCTCCGAGTTAAACTGTTCCGGAGGGTGAATTATACGGACGACGATAACCGCCTAATTTATGCCGGCGGTTAATGAAATTCGGGCATGACGGCAGCGCACGGAAAATTATGCCCGCGGGACGACGCGAGGAAATTCGCGGAAGTACTGGAAGCACCTTGGAATTTCGAAGAGTCACGTTCAAGGCCGACGAATGCGAATGCGATAAGGCTCGTCGTTGCCGATGCGCGCTCGGTGTTCCTCGCATAGGCCGCAACGCGAGTCTCCTTCCATTATTAATACCGATGTAGCATCGAATGCGCCTCGAAGTCTCGGAGGAGAGAGACAAGAATCGCGGAAAGAACGCGAAGCACGATCGAGTGCCATCCGCGTTATAAAAGATCGTCCATCGAAATTCGTTCGATGTCCCTCTCGAGGGGCGTCATTTGTTTTTTCGCGAAGCCGACCAATTCGGGTATTACTCGATCCTTCGCGTCTTTGAGGCATTGCCAATTTCCTTTTTCTACACTCTCTTTTACGACTCTATACGGCCTTGCTATAAATTTATGTTCATATTCAACCGGTTATTTCTGCCTGGTACCAATATTCGCTCGTATACAGTGCACCTAAGAATGCCCGTATAAGTGTTCTACGAACGTGTTTTCCCTTACTTTTGTACGTCAACTCGACCTCATTATCATTCTGCGCGATAAGAACGGTGGAACTTTTTCCGCAAATAAGTAGATAAGGATCTTCAATTCCTCGCCGCGTTAAGACGTATCAGAATATCCGACTTTGTTCGACGCTCTTTGGAATTCTGCTCGACGTATTCGAGTTGCCTCGAAACGATCGTCGCTCCTTTCTTCCCTCGGTTTACCCGCGTATTTTCAATACTCGTAACCCGCCTCGGCTTTGATATCCTGTCCCAAATCTAAGTCCTGTGCGTATATTTCTTTCGTAACGGATCCAGATGGAAGCGTTTGAAAATTTTCTCTAGTAAGCCTGCGTTAATTTCGCGAGAGCTGTTCGATTGTAAGATAAAAAAGAGCAATTATCGTTTCCCCTTGATTACGACATAGTCTTCCAGGGCAATTAACGTTTCTAACGCGGCATCGCCACGTAAGGGCGACCGATAATTTCCATCGCGATGCGAATTACCTGGAAGGCGGGCCTCGAAGGCGAAACTTTAAATTTATTTCACCGCGGTGCGTTATCGCGCTCGTCAAGTTTATCGCGGTTACGTAAGGTACCTACTTGGACGTGGTCGTGGCTTCTTGTAATTCATTACCGAGGCCCATCGTGTCCATGCGAACACGTAAGTTTCGGTTTATCAAGGACTCGGCTATCTTTTGTTCTTTGCCCTTCGGTTATTTTCAGCTCCTTTAGCTTCACTTTGAACGCAAAACTCCTATATACGAATAACGCAAGGTAAATGCGTGGTACATATTCGTTCGACCAGCGAACGATCGATGCATCGCCGTATATCGCTGCTTCTTAACATCGAAACCGATCGTCAAAATAGAAGTACCGGTCAATCCGTACTTCATCGCGTACGAGACGTTGAAAGCAACCCGCGCGTAGCGCGTTGGAACGAAAAGGACGGATGTCGAGAGTGAAAAATACTCGCGGAAGATCGTATCGAGACGGAAGGTGTGACTCTCGATTGCAACGTCGAGTCGTACGTACGTTTTCGAACGTATTCGAATCGAGAGTGCACTTGTGCAAATACCGAGGCACGCCTGCACCAGGCATTGCTGTCTCGTACCGAAAAAAAGATAACGATTACGGCCACCGTCTATTTCGAGTCCACGGCCGCGTTCGTCGCCGCTTATGGCCAAATAATCTTCCGCCTCCCTCTTTACGACGATTCTATCCGATTTAGGCTATTTTGGATTTATCCCTTTTTATCGGTTAATAATCGATCGATCCTCCTAAGTTGATCGAATTTAAAATTCCGGAGGAATGGAACGTACGAAGGACGTTTCTTCCGCCTCGTTTTTAAACTAGATTCTATTCGAATCGGGCTAATCTGGGTTTGTCCTTTTAGCGCAAACTAGTTCAATGACGCTTCCGTCGAAAAACCTGGGTCGAACGTTGCGTTGATCCTCGTTTATCCATCTGAAAATTGCTGGTTATAAAATATATCGATAAAATACTCGGGAACGATTTTCCCTCCCCTTTTGTTTTTGAGTAGATAACGATACGAAAATAAGGCTCGGTGTAAAATCGACGTTTCTATAGAACAGCGTGCTCTTTCATTCTTTTGTCCGAGGCAAAAGAACGTTTCATATTTTTTTTCCCCCGCAAAGAAATTTTTGCCACTTCGCGAAGCCGGAATATCCGCATTTCGCTGGTTCTCCGAAATACTGGATCGCCGGTCCGGTCGTTAATGGACCGATTTCAAAGCATCGGCTTACGGCCGCTCGATGCCAAGGAGATATTTCAGCTCACCCCCTCGATAATAATTCATCGACTCCGAGTGGATTTAATCCGCGGCCATTCCGCGATATTGTGCCCGCGGAAGTCCTTTCGCATTTTCATTCCACCGAGATTTACATTAATTAGCGAATCGCATGAGCCCCGCGCGGCTCATGGTTTATCATCCCCGAAATAATTACCGTGGATCACCGGACATATCTCTGGTGGCCGGCCGCAAGAGTAGAATTCAGAGTTATTAGTTTTATAAAGGCATCCGTTACGTTGAATAACGTTCAACAATGGATTTACGCTATTATAATTTCTGTACTATTGAATCGAGTGGGTAAAACACTCGAGCAAAGTGATCGCGATAAAGTGGAAGTACGAGTGACGCGGTATATAAAAAATAATAATTCACATTACGGGAGTTGGAAGATATTAGCGCCCAAGCCCCAGTGAAACGCCATTTCTCTAATTAATTAAAAGTAGATTCTCGACTACCCTCGGTCATAGAATCCACGAAAAACGAGATACGTTTAATCACAAACATACTAAACGTTACAGTAAAGCTGATAAGCGGAAACTAGCACGGAGGATATCGCGGATTGGAAAGATTGGAGGAATATCGAAGCGAAGGAACGTTAAGAAAAGAATCTTTGCTCTTAATCCTACGGAAACTTGCGAGAGAGATTCTTAAAGCCTTATACGTTAAACGAGGATGCGATGAGCAAGTTTTGTGTCGCAAATCACCGTGGGTTTGAATGGACTCGAGTCACGTGCGATTCGCGTGGGTCGAGATAACCGACGAGACAGCTGACGCAAGATTCCTCGCAAAGGTACGACGATGACGCTGAAGAAGGAGAAGAAGAAGGCGGAGAGGAAATCCGGGAAAGCGGCACAGAAGCCGCCGGTTTCGAAAGCGGAGGCCGTTCAGCAATCGAATTCGGGGAAGGATTCGAAGCAGGCGAAGCAGGAGACAGGTGTGCGAAACGCGGCTAATGCAATTTCAGATCGACGTTTCGTCGCGTCTCGTCTTTTCACGCTTTTCCTTTGATTTTCTTTAAACTCATCTTTTTTTAAAGCTCGCTCGTTAACCCTCGATAAACCACGTTATCGCATTCGCGCATTCCTTTAATAACCAAAACGCGCCGACCAAATAAAGAGATATTTGAGAAAAGGCGTTCTCGTTATTCCGTTGGGTACGAATATAAAATAAGGGACGCAGTTCCAATTTTAAAAGTCACAATGGGATATGGAGGGTTAACGTAGCACCGCGGTTAGTTCTGACCGAGGGAAAACTAGAGAGTGGAAAATTAAACGAACCCCGTCCGTGTTCGAGTTTGAAAAAAAAAAAGATTAAAAAAGGGAAAAATGGAGTCGGAGAAGAGGTGGTTGATCGAGGGGTTTCTGCGGAAAAGGGGATGTCCAGAGGGTGGTCGGTCCATCGAGGGACGGCAGGGCGCAGGCGGACGGCAAGGCTTTGGCGCCGGAGGCGGGAGGAAAGCTGGAACGTCGCGCCTCGCTCCGTCGGAAATTCGGGGCGCTGATAAGGGGGAGCGCCGACTTACCGGCGGCGATAAATCGCAGCCTACAGCCGATCAGGCGCAGCCTGAGCTTCAGCAAGGACCTGAACCGATTGCACGAGCCGCCAAAGCCGTACAGGACGACCAGCGTGCAGTGGTACAACAGTCTCGGCTCTTTGGCCGAGGACGAGTGCGCGAACGAGCCGGCATCCGAGAGGAATAGCGCCTCGGACGAGGAGGAGGACTTTCCTGGTAGAGCTCAGGTTACCAGGACGCAGAGCCTCTTGGAAAAGAATTCAGTAAGGATCTCCTTTCCGCCCTACCGGCGGTCTTCTATCCAATTGAAATCGATCGAAATTTGCGGGTCGTATAACGCTTGTTTATAGAGAACCGAGTTGAGAATCGAATTATACATTGACCAGTATTCGGAAAAAGAATTTAGCAAAGATCGTCTTACCATTCGATAAGAGTTCTACGTATCGAATTTGAATTTTTGGATCAGAAAAAACTTACGCCTCACCACGCTCTTGCGAGAAGCGCGTGGTTCTCGCGGAGAATCGCGTCGAGCGATTAAGGTCACCGGAAGACGGAGCCTCCTAGAAAAGTATCGAGCAAGGGTGGCACTCCTGGTCGATGGGCGGCTTATGGATTAAATTATAAATTTACGTATTACCCGGATTTGCCAACAATTATAATTCGGCGATAGCGGGTAATAAAATGCGATAACGACGGGTCGTTACGGCGGGCATTTTCGCGAATAACAGGGCCAACGATATTTCCTCGAGCCTAAAAGGATTAAACCTCGTTACTTCATCACCGGTCTCGAGGTTAAAAACCAGCAGGAACGAGAACCGATCGATCCTCGTGATTCTGAACGGCGCTCCACGAGTGCTCGCCCTCCTCGATAGAAATAACGGGGTTTCTGCTCGACAGCTTCGATTACGAGGGCATTTCTCGTTCCTCCGGATTTTCGACTAATTACCATCGAGGGGCCATTTGATCCTCGATTTTCCGCGAGTCATCGAGAAAACGGAATAAGCGACGAGAGGGAATTCCTTTCGAGTTAATCGCGGTCTCCGATTCAAAGGCTTAAAGCCCGGTGGCGAGAGAATCCTCGAGACGAGTGCCATCGTTTTTTTTTTTACGGAGTAGAATGGAGGTATACACGGTGGAACGAAAGCGATTCGTGGATATAGTCGAACAAGTAGTTTTCCTCGATTAAACTCGCGAAGGAGGCTCGCGTATTCGCGATCTTAAAATTAAGTTTACCGTTCCAAGGAGCGCCTAGACGGCGAGGCAGCCTCGCTCCCTCGTTCTTTTATCCCCAACTTTCGAAGGAATTTCGAACGTTTACCTTCTTTCGATCCATGCACTCTTGCGATACTCTCCGCTCTTCATCGTCCCCAATTTTACGATCCATCGATCTATTAACGCGTTGCCGATTCGTGCTTGTGCCTCGGAAATTTCTGGCTTCTGGACGAGAATAGGATTCTTCGATAAGATGTCGAGAGAAACCTCTTCGCATTCGGCGCACGTCGATTCGAGTTTCGAAGTTATCCCCGGCCCTCGTCATAATTTCCCTACGGTCATGTCTCGCTTCCAACGTTACCTCTCTTCCCTCGATCGCCAGAAGTTCGCCCCGTTCTTTTTTCGCTTACCGCGAGGCGGAGGACTCTATCGGTCTCGCCAATCGAAGGATTTCCATTCTCCTCGAATCTCCCCAAATCGGATTTTTCTCCGTACACGCGACATCCTCCTTCCTACCTCGCCATAAAGATTTATACGCTCGAGAGTAGTGCCCGCAAGGGCAATCTTCCTAAACTCGGCGCGTCGGTTCGAGTTTCAAACTTTCGGCCCGTCTTTCGGTCAATTTCCCATCGAACGCGCCGGCCTTTCGACTTTGTTCCGGTACCGTGACCAACGCAAAACAGCGCGAAACAAATATCCTCGCTACGAACAGCCCAGGCTTATTCGAACTCGACGCCGAGGAGTGGATCCCAGACTCTCGTCTCGATCTTCCCCACGACGAGGGACGCGAAAGAGGGAGATCATATTTGGGTCGTCGCGGGGGTCACTAAAGGGGACTTTGGGCTCGAAGCTGACAAGCTTGTCTCCGTAAAAAAGGGCAAGTCGGCAGATAGGAAGGTTTGACGGGCGGTAAAGCCGCGAACGAGGGGATAAGGCGCGGAGAGAAAGACCTAGGAGCCCCTTCTGGCCCTCTTTTGGGGGCGAGAGGATGGAAGGCGGAGGGCGGAGGGCGGAGGGCCGGGGGGTAGACGTTTTGAAAATCACGCGAACGCGCCCCATCGGACGGCTACCGAAGAGGCGTCGATCCCCTCCACCCCCGGCCCCTCCTCCATCGTTTATTCACCGCAATCTCATCGAGTGGAAATTTATTCGGCGGCCGCGTACAGGAGGCTCGGTCTTAATGCGAGTAAGGACGGCACTATCGCCTCGTAAATAACGGCGAGAGGCGACGCACGATGACATTAGCGTCGCCATAAAGGAACGGATGGCCACTCGATACCGGCGCGATAGGCCTCGTTAAGGGGTGCCTTGGCAAAAAACCATTTTGGCGAACGCTCGCTCGCCGTTTCGTCGGAAATCCCGAAGCCGAGAAAGTAATCGTTACGCATTCGATGCGTCCACGCCCGTTCCTCGATCCTCCGCAACGACGGCCAACGGTTTCGCGAATCGTGCATCCGGAAGATTCCCCGGTGGCTTTCGCGGTTGCTTTCCTTTTTAAGGGTACGCCGGTACGGTGACTCCGTGACGTGGAATCATACTCGCATCGTCGGTTATTATAATAACGATATAATAATTATATATACGATTATATAATAAAACAATCGTATAATAATTATTATAACGTGGATCGCAGTGTTGGGTTATTCGCGAGAAGCTCGTCTCTAAGACTGCCGTACGAAGGTACAGCCGCGCGAAAAGTCCGAGCTAAGAGTTTAAAAGGGAACCGCTCTTGAAATTGAGCAGTGGCTCGTTATGACCTCGAGAAAGAGGCGGCGCTGGCGGCGATGACTGGCGGAGAGGAGAAACAATGAGGGGAGAAGGCCGGAATTTCGGGCGCGGCCGCCTCAGGAAATTAGGGAAATTGATATTGATGCCCCGAGCACGTTTCCTACGCGGATATTGAGATAAAGGGGGCAGGCCGTGTCCCGACTGTACAACGCGCCGCGGAAAAGTTTACGTTATTCCTTCAAGAATTCACCCTCGCTCGTCTCGCGAAGCTCTCTTCTCGATGTTATTCTATTTCGTCCCGGATTTTTTACCACGATTCTTCGCGCCAGATTTGTCCGCCACGTTTCTTCGGGCGATTCTTTCGATCCGTCGATTATATCGGTCGTTATACGCGTGCGGAATCGTGATTTCTATCGCTGTTCTCTTTTTAGTAAATTTATGCAAAGTAGAGCGTTGATCGAGATGCGATTTTGCGACAACTTAGCGATTTCTGTGCGCAGTGCTTTACGTCCGCTTTATGTAAATCCAGGAGAGTAAGATTGGGATAAAAATAAAATTAGGAAGTTGTACCGCGGACCGTGGGCCGCATAGTCGCGAGGATGTTCTACTTTCAGAGCAGGACCAAGACCGATCGAACGTGTCTACTTACAACGCGAATGCACCCAAATATTTCACACCACCGGATAATATTTGCGTACGGAAGGTCGAGGGAAAAGAGTCGCGTATTCGGAGGAACTTTGAATTTATCGCTCGGTAAAGTTCGACCATTGGTATCAGAGGTGTGTTAACCACGGATATATTTGTTTTCTACCGGCGAATTTACAATATGTCTACCAAAGAGATCTATTTCGTATACGTAACTCGTGTTTAAATATTGGGAGAGATTTTTAAAGCAGGGAGGGTTTCTTTCCAAGGTTATTCAACGTAGGGAAAGATGAAACCGGAGCGTATTTGAGTATTCGGGATTAAGAAAGTACAACCGTGTCTTTGGAGAAACTATGAATTTCGTCTATGAATTTTTTATTCGTACTTTACAAATATGTGTACAAGTAAATTTTACAAAGTTTCGCGGCTATCAGCTCGCTATCCCTCGCGATCTCGAGAACGTAGTTCGATCGCGAGGAATACCGATTGCCCGGGTCTCACCGCGTGGAGGTTGCCGCGACCAGAGACCCCCCACCCACCCGCCATTCCACGCACGCACTCATCCCTTAACCGAACTAAGCCCAC
>JBCFXI010000800.1:0-105690 GCA_038496175.1 Ampulex compressa
TCTCTCTCTCTCTCTCTCTCTCTCTCTCTCTCTCTCTCTCTCTCTCTCTCTCTCTCTCTCTCTGTGTGTGTGTGTGTGTGTGTGTGTGTGTGTGTGTGTGTGTGTGTGTGTGTGTGTACGTGCGTGCGTTCGTGTGTGTGATACATGTACATAGATATATGTACGCACCATCTTTCATCGCGGAGTATGTACAGAAGCATAACAACTAGAAAACAGCACTCCGACTGTCGAGAAATCGCGAGAGTACGCGTCTGGAAAGTCGCGGACGAAAGAACAGATCGGTAGGAGCTGCTCCTTAGGATCGTTCCCAGCCCAGGAGGACTTTGGCTCCAACGTTTTCAACTCGACTTATTCCTTTGCGAGAGAGATGGTCTATGGAGGGTCGAATAGAGACGCAGATTTGAGAAAAGGGAGAATCAGGGAAATTGGAGCGCGAGGGTCTTTGCATCAACCCTCGTATAGATCCAAGGCCTCTCGCAGTTTATCGAGGATCTTCTGGTAGAAGGCGATCTGCTCCGCGAGATGGTTCTTCATGGCCCGATTAATGTGAACTTCTCGCTCGGCTCGAAAGTGCGCCTCCTCGGCCATGAGCGCGCGCGCGATCACGTCGGTCCGACGCGCGAGCTCGCGCGACTGCTGCGGTTCCATCTTGTGCTCGCTGACTAGTCTCTCGGAGTCCTTCCGCTTTTGTACGGCACTCTGCGCGAGAAAAGTCCAATAGTAATTCCCCGAGCCTAAGAGCGCGACAACTGTAGGACCTTTGGTACTACCTTGTGTATGCTAATTACGTCGGGAAAGTTGCCGATGATCCCCCGATATATGTGGAACTTGTCGGCGAGCGGCTCCCAGTCGTATTTTGGCTGCTCCTCGTACAGCCTGCCGATCTCGTTGTAAGCATCGCCGGTGGCCTTCAAAGCCAGGGTCAGCCTGCCACGAGCGCCATCGTCGGCCTCCAGGGCATGGCCCAGCGAGGCAAAGGACTGGCCTATCTTTTGAAACTCCCTCTTGTAAAGAACTTGATGCTTTTTCGCTTGGTCAACGGCCATAGCCATGAAGGTCTTGACCACCGGGTCCAATCCACCGATGAATCTGCCAAAGGCGTCCGTTTGGATTTCCACCTTTACCGTATCCAGCGGTGCGTCCGGACACTGCACGGCATTAAAGTAGTTTACGCCTACCAATTCGTCCCTCTCCGCCTGTCGCTTTCCCGCCTTCCATCTCTTCTCGTCCGTGCACGTCATGAAATGCTCCCAGACCCGGCTGCGCGCCAAGACGGGGTGCCGGCATACGTAATCGACGAACTCTTGCAATTGCGTTCGCCGGTGTTCTATGAATTGTTCTTCGTATCTCCCCGATATTTGTTTATCGGGCAGCGGCGGAATGGGCACGAAGCAATATTTCTCCTCTAGTCGTTCGTGCAGCCAGTCAAAGTGCTTGTATCTCCGCGAGACTTGGATGTTATTGAACTGCAAGACAGAGCGAAGTTTGAGACTATCCGAGGAGAAAACCTTCTATGACATTTGTGGACCATAACAAAGAGCCCGAGAAGGTGCCTGAGAAATACGAGAGGGTAGGAGAGATGCCTGCATACCGTGGGCGTCAATTGATAGACGATAAAACTCTTAAGGCCTTTCAGCTTCGACTCTTTTTTCGGCGAAGTCACGACGCAGCTGTACGCCTCGCCCGTTGGAACCCACGCACACCGACCACCGTCGTTCTCCTCGATAAATATCTTTTCGCTCTCTGGCACAGAAGTCGTTCTCATGCCCAACAAGAAACTATCCTCCCCTGATTTTATCAACGTGGAAAATTTGCTGTTCCTCTTTGGTACTCCGGCCACGGGCCTCTCCGGTATTACCGAATGAACTGCGTGCATCGAAATCGAATCCCCGTATTCCCCAGAGTTTTGCTGCTGAAACGGTTGAATCAAGTTTTGCTGCTGCTGCTGCTGCTGTTGCTGCTGATGCTGCGGCGGAATGTACGCTTGCGTCTGACCAATCTCCGAATCGTCGTCCCAATCGTCGTCCCAGTAGTCTCCCGAGCTCTGTTGAGACGATGTCATGGCATCTAACATGTAAGAATAACGGCGGAAAATAATATCTGGCGGTTTCCAATTTTCATGTCTTTTTTATACTACCGGCCACGCGTCACACGGCGCCGGATCATGATAATACGCCGTATAGAATCGAGGCGTGTCAAGAGCGTAACGGATATGATACGTAATATACGAGACTGGTACAAAGCGATATACTCGAAACTGGCGACGTCGTTTCCACCGCTTGAACGTACGCCGCCGGAAATAGACCGGATCTCCCATTCTGATTGAATCCTTCGCACCATCCGTCGCCCACGTTATCTCTTATGACCGTTAGTATTTCTCCTGCGGAGATAGACAGCTCCACCGTTCCAGATTCGCCATTGAAATCGTACAACGCTCGTACCTGAAACGACAAAAGCGCCGTACGCTGCTTAGGGAGATTCTTTTTTCGCCGTCCCTTTTGATCTCTCCGCACATAGATTTACGTACCTGCTGGCCTTCCATTATAAGCCGTATAACGCGATACTTTGCACGGTTAGGGTGCTGAAGGCAACTTCTCCCAGATCCGACACGGGTTATCCCGTTCTAGATACGAGACGCATAGCCAAGGCTCACTGGGCCTTAGTGTCCGCGATAACGTTTAACAAGGCAATAACTGCGTAGGCGAGTATTATACCGAGGTAAGTCGTACAAAAGGCTCATACCCCCTTCCTCCTCAGTTCGAGGACATCCTCACAGTAGCGGAAAGGCTTGTGACACTACAAAGAGAAAAGTAAGACTGCTCTACGCCAAGATTGTCGGTATGACGCATTCGCTAAAGGGTCATCTGTCGTCGTTTATCCGTTTTAGGTTAGATGCCAAATATTAAGATTCGCAAAATCACTTGCAGCTCTGACGGATGGGATCCACCTCTCTCGATTGAGAGTCGAGTCGGGGTGTCTCGATCTATCCTCGAGAGTATGCCTCGAACTCGGGCCTAATCGTAGATCGAGCGGAAGATCGGAGATTCGGAGGCAAGAGATATCGGTGGTAGCCGCGCGGGTTCTTCTCGTACGACTCGCAGATCTTTCTAGTAGGCGACACACTGTTCCCTCCTTCTGAGATTCCGATCGATCGAGAACGATTTCGATACGCCCACGCTTTAGCCAGCCATTAGCCACCCTCGACTAACGCGGACTAATTCTGTCTACGAGTGGCGAGTCGCTCGAACGCACGCAACATCGAAGAGACAGCCATGCTCGACCAGAACTCTGGTACGGGCTTCGACCGATCACTCGCTTTGCCAAGCGTTTATCCAGGGAATTAGGCGCATGCCTGCTCTTCCTGTATATTGTGCATTGCTGCGCGAAGAACCCTGGCAGGCCGATCATGATTTCCCGACTCGGCTTCCACGGACAGAAATTACAAGCGGTCTTTGAATCGGCAAGATTAACGGTTCAGAGAATTGCTTATAGAATCGGGAGGCTTGAAACTCCGGAAAGAATAAAGGGTACATTTCTCGAACGTTGGGGTAAGTCAAGATCGCCCGCGGAATATCGATAATCGTACTTTCTTCGTGCCATTTACAAATCTAACCTGATCGTTGCAGGAACCTATTGGAAAAATCTCTATATAGATTATAGGGACGTTACGGTTGATACAGCCAAACATTGCAGAGAACGTCCGATACGAACTACGATATATGCTTCAGGCATGTATTTGCGCCGTTAAGCGCATTGTTTCAACATGCTCCATTTTTTCTGGCATGCCACTCGACGACCAATAATTTCGTGACTGTTTCGTTTAGTTTTAGCGTGCGCCTACTACTGCTACGAACATAATCCGGACGAACGTTCGTTTAGGGAGCACCTGCTACGAAATGCTACAAAGTTGGCACAACTGGGAGAGGCTGTTCGCAATCCCATCTCTGCGTGGCACGTCAAGCAATTGGAGCAATGTTACAACGAAGGCACTCTGAGAAGACTGAATTTGGGCATAATTTCCTTGATATGGGTGGACAATTACGACGAGTCGTGTTCTCTCTACAAAGCTGTTTGTCCGTATTTGAAACCGAGATACTTCTCTTTCCATGAAAGAGCGATCGACGTGGGTTTCTTGGATAAATGGTGGATACTAGAGGATAAAATGACAAACTATGACGTTAACGAAGCAGAGTTCCAAAATGACTCGGTTGCAAAGGTTCAATAAAAGATGTACGGCTGCAAAGAGAAAGCGTTAAAAATTGAGAGAAGACGCGCGAATCAATGGCACGCGTGTTCGTTACTAGTAAATGGTTAAAACGTAGGGGAGCCAAGGGGCGCATTGGAGAAAAAAAGAATCAGCAGCAGTAAAGGGGATGTTAATTTTCTTTTCATTCCTATCGGAAAAGACGATCGCGTTCAAAAATGCACGGTTTCTAGGGTTTACCGTCGCCTTCGACGATCTGTCTCGGTTTCTCGTAGAAAAAGATGATTACCACGCTGGCGTTCTATAAAAATAGTATCTATTCCAGGCACTTGGAGCGATGGGTCGGTGGGGGGAGGGGGGGGGCGTGTTGCCACTCGCAGTTTGCAAGTTTTCCAAGGTCGTTGATACCAGGCTACGCCTCTGAAATCCCAGAAGGAGATTACGTTGTCAGGTAAGTCGTAAGTAGGTATACCTTGGCAGGCGTACACGGCATCAATGATTACCTCGCGCGTAGACAATGGCCGTACGACAGGGAATGTAAACCATCATCCTGTTGGGGTAAGCGCTAAAACCTTCCGGCTTGGTGAAATGTCGCACATCAGCGTCGACGCGATTCTCTCCCCCAAAGGCGCGGTCGTCGCTGCACAAGACTATTTTATAGGTTCCCGCACTGTTGATACCAACAGGATAATCGGGGAAAGACTTGACGGGGTGAAAGTTGAAAACGAAGGTCAAACCGGCTCTGTCGAAGACGATCACCTTGTCATCCTCGTGCTTCCAGCTAACGTATCCCTGTCGAGGTAAAGGGCGGAGGTACGTGAGTTTGGGAAGAACGGCGGTAGTTTGCAGCCC
This sequence comes from Ampulex compressa, assembly GCA_038496175.1. Lineage (NCBI taxonomy): Eukaryota > Metazoa > Arthropoda > Insecta > Hymenoptera > Ampulicidae > Ampulex > Ampulex compressa. The sequence goes on from JBCFXI010000800.1 coordinate 5,057, forward strand.
AATGGAGGGTGGGACTTACGGCCTGGGCGTGCAGCCATCCGTATTTCTCCTCGAGTTCGTTCATGGCCCGATCCCAGTTATTCATGAATCGATATTTGAGCAATTGGTCGTCGACCAGATTCCACTGCCTTCTGGCATAGTGATAGCTGTCTCCGTTTCCGGCGCGAGGAAAGTCGAGCCACTCTGGATGACCGAACTCGTTGCCTGTGGGGAGGGAGTCGTTAGGAGGATTCGCAAAGCGCTGCCTGGCGGCTCTCCGGCTGCGAGGGGTTATCGTAAAAGGTACCCATGAAGTTGAGATAAGCTTCGCCACCGAGGGCGTGCGTGATCAGCACGATGAGATTGTGGAGAGCTATGCCTCGGGATATGACGTCATTGGCCGGGCTGATGACGCTCATGTGCGTGTACATTTCTTTATCCATTAACCAGAAGGCGATCGTTTTATCGCCGACCAATGCTTGATCGTGCGACTCCGCGTAAGCTATGGTCTTTTCCATCCATCTTCGATTGCACAACGTCCAACAAATATCGCCCATGTTCCAATCTTCGTCCTTGATCTCTTTCAGAAGTTTGATCCACTTGTCGGGAATAGCCATGGCCAGCCGATAATCGAATCCCACGCCACCTTCGCTGACCGGTCTGGAAAAGACTTCTTACCCTCAGACGTCTTCGTCCCGCATATTACTCCGGAGAGTCGCGTCCTACCTGCATACGCCTGGCATTCCACTAACGTCCTCGGCTACCGTTACGATCTCCCGATACAGCTCGTGCAACATGTGATTGGCGAGCATCAGATATACTACGCCCTCCACATCTACGTTAAGCCCGTAATACTCATCGTAATGCCCACTGAAGCCTTGGCCAAATCCCCTCGAGTGGTACAACATCGACGTGACCCCGTCGAATCTAGGGTCGATCAAAGAAAAAGCTCGGAGAAGGGTAGGAGGATTCGGATTTGGGGCAAGTCCGCGATATACCTGAATCCGTCGAAGCCGTACTCCTCGATGTACCAACGCAAATTGGAGAGTAAAAATCTGAGTACCTCGTATTCCCTGTAATTGAACAACCTGCTGTCCCAGAGCGGATGCTGTCCTCGGCTACCGGCGTGGAAGAAGCACGAGTCGGTACCGTCGAACATGTTCAAACCGTCCAAGGTGTTCTTTGACGCGTGAGAGTGCACCGTGTCTAACAAAACGTAGATACCATGTTGATGGGCTACATCTATCAACATCTTTAGCTCTTCCGGAGTACCATAGCGCGATGAGGCGGCGTAAAAGGAAGTCACCTTATTAATTTTAATTAAGTAAGTCCCAAGGGAAGACAGAGTACGAGGTATACTTGCACGCGGCCCTATACGACCGTGTGGTATCGCGGTCGCGCAAGCACGGAGACACGTCCTCCCGAGTTTCCGCCGACCGCGTACCGATCTACGCCACGCAGGGTACACGTACTTGATATCCAAAACTGGCATAATACGCGTGCTCCATAATTGCCATCAACTGTATCGCATTATATCCCTGCTTCGCTATGCGCGGAATAGTATCCCTGGCAAATTCCAGGTACGTCCCGACGCGCAGATCCTGCGTCGCGATGCCAACGTGACACTCGTATATTCTAAGACTCTCCGGCCTCCTGGGTTTTGGATGTACAAATTTGTATACCTAAACCAAGCGGCCATGCTGGATGAACGCCGAACAATCTGCGAAATCAAATCGCTTCGCTTGGGGCAACCGTGGTCGTACCTTTTCCGGGGGTGGGTGCCAGATACGTTGCTTGTAAGTCGTTCCCTCCGCCTTGTTCTCCGGTTGCGTCACGTACGTTGCCCAAGGACTTAACCTTTCCAATAATTCGTTATTGCCATCCCTGACGATTATTTTAACTTCGGAAAGATGCTTTATGGGGCAACTACCATCCGCGTTTGGGGGTAAGCACAGTTCCCACTTTCCATAGTCGAGCTTCTTGTAAGGATTGCCGGTCCTATTCCATCCGTCTGTAGCATAATTAGACAAGGTATGTCTACAAAACATCGCCAAATTCGGCGTTCTTTTACTATGGGTCGACGATCGATGATACTCACTGAAATCTCCGGTGAGGAAAAGTTCCAACGCACCTGGCGCCCACTCCCTGGCGATGACGCTGTTGTCGTCCCGAATATGAATACCGAATGTCTTGTATCCGCATGAAAATCCATTGAAATCCCCTTCGATCGCTTCTATTTTTTCCACGTAGTCTTTGAACAACGCGTACCTGAAGAGCAAAAGAACATTGTTCCCGCACAATTTAAGGTATACCGTGTGACTCTGGAGAGGGGTTGGCGCTTTTGATGCGGATAACGATGCAGGTTGGCACGTTTGAATTTACAGAAATATATATACATGTATGCATGTACTCAGCATAAACACAGAGAGAGAGAGAGAGAGAGAGAGAGAGAGAGAGATGGATAAATCGAATTTTTCCTCGAAAATATGACATTCGCACTATCAAACACTATCCGTCAAGAAATTAATCTAAATAATCGATGGTGAGATACGAGACCTTTTGCGAATATCGTTTTCGTAGGTCTTCAGGTAGGGATCTCGGTCCAGGAGTGTCTGTATTTCCGGTACTTCGACCCGCGACGGATCCATGCTGGACCACTTGCCTCCCATATTCGGTTTTGCAAGTTTTCGTCAAAAAACGAGTTCGGAGGACCGTGCGAACGCGCGCCGGTCAAGATTTGAATGACGGCCCAAGGTGATTCCTGGCTCCATATAGGTACATAGAATTCCGCGGAAGCGCGACGGTCGCGGCTCAGGGCAGGGGGGTGGGGGGTCATTGAGATGCGCGGAAGAGGAAGAAGACCGAACGGGTGGGACGTTAACGTCAGTGACGAGCGACGGAGGTTGACAAGGGGGGATAGGGTAGCCGGATCTCAGAGCGAATGCGAAAGGTAGATGGCGAGACGGTCAAAGCGCAAGCCGGTCCTTACGACGCGCTCGCGGCCGATGAAGTGGACAATAGGCTGCAGGGGTTTCGAGGAAATACTTTTTATTCGGCAATTTGACCATTACAAAGACAGATTTTAACTCCGCTCGTTGCGGAGCAATCGGTGAGGAAAGAGCAGGGGGGGGGCGTAACAGCGAGAATAATCGAGAAGAAAGAGAGGACGGCGGTGAGCGGTCGTATTACCGATCAACGATAAATCCACTAAGCGCATAGCCGTTAGAGAACGTGCCCTAGCCAATGTCCGATCTAGGCGTGTAATTTTTTGGCTTCGGGTAGGATTAACGGTTCTCTTTATTCGTAACGCGTAGGAAATTTATCTTTCGGCGGTTCCCGCCTCCGGTAGACGCATCTGCATAAACTTGGTAACATATATCCTTGGATGCGTCCCTTCTCTGGTGCATATTGGATAATGCGCGAGGGAAGGGAGAACCGGTGCTACCGGACGCAGGAAAGTTGAGAGATATCGGTAAGAATAGTGAGTTAGTCAAAGAGGCGACCGGGCTCGTTGTCTCGGCTCGACTTGGAAGAGGTGCGCGATAAAATGCAAAACGATGCAGAATCGTCCTCGAATGTTAGACCGCGCAAGCTACTCTTCAAAACTTTGGTCCATTCGTTAGCACGATTAAACGCTCGAGAGTCGCTCGAATCGCGACGGACTTGCGTTGGCATTTAAATAAGATAGGCATAAATACGTAGAGTAGCGATCGAGAAATCGGCGAGAGTTGAAGTTAGGGTCGAAAAAAGAGAGGAGCGTGGGGCGGAAAGGGCGATGTTGCGCGTTTAGTATAAAAGCGACAGGAGACTTAAATAAAGATTCTCGGTGCCGGTGCGATGACGGCGCATGCTTCGTGACTCGTCGGTCCGCCCGCTTCGCCGTGAGCATAGACTCCTCCGATTGGGTTACGGCATTGCGAGGAGCGCAAAGCTCCGTCGAGTATCGCCGAGTCGAATTGGCACCCGGCTAAGATTTAGCATCTCCGTGTCAGCATTACCGATATAATCGCACTTGTCTAGCTGGCAGGGCATCAGTGCACCCTTTGTCTCAAACCTTGCTTGCCAGCGTAATTGCTCGCGCTGTTCACGGGAGTGTTGTTCACCGACGCATCCGAGACATCCTCGCTGCTGTTACTGCGAATATCGCCCTCCATCTGGAAATGTTTCGTGCGAAAATGTATCCGCTGGCAAACTCCTTGGTACACGACCACTGTACCAATCTCGCAGGTTCGACGGAAAGACTGTCGTTCTACTTACCTGTCCTGCGTAGAAGGCGTTATACGCGATTTTGAGGATCAAGTACGTCCAAATCGCGTGAAGGACGAGTAAGAGTGTCAGTAAAGCGTTGAATATGTAGTAAGCCGGAAACATCGAGACGATCTTTGGCGCGTCGATCGTCGTGCTTCAAGGAAGAGAGTCGAGTTAAACAAGACCGTGGTGCACTCGCAGGCCGAAAGGCGTCTCACCTACCTGTATATTATCCAGAATGGATAAAGTCCCACGCGCGTCACGATCCACAGCACGGTGAAGATAACGAATATAAAATCGCACAATTTTTGGTAGTTGGCGTACTTAGCCATTTTCGCCGCCTGAAAAGCTTGCATTAAAACGTGCCACTTGAGAACCGTGTTTGGACGTCGATCGTACTTACTTCTAGAAATATATCCGCGCAATCGTGTACTAACAAGACTAGAGAACCAATTCTGGTTAAGTTTCCAACCCACGAGAAACACATTAACACGATCGTAGCTATGTGGTGGACAAACATTTGCCAAAAGTCTTTTCTCTTTACGTCGAAAAATTGCGAGAAACACAAGGACCAGTAAAACCCCATGGATATCATGTAATGCCACCATACGTCGTTCGACACTGGATGGTATGGATAACCGTAATAGCAATTATTTATGTCCCACAGCCACGGCTTGTCCCAGAGAATAACAAGGCCGTATAGGAACGAATACGTATAGTACAAGCATCTCCAACTGTAACGGCGAAAGTACGTTACGCGCGCCGACGACACATAATTTTTTGCATAGCACCGTTTCTAACGAAAGACTCGTAGCGTGGAAGTTTTCGACGCGCGAGTTTCGCTCCGAAAGGACGATTCGTAATCGAGCACCTAACTCGCGACGTCGAATCGTCGTTCCTCCGTAACGCCGTTAACGACAAACTCTAAGATCGGTCTATCGCGGCGCTATCGTTCGTCGTTGGCGCAACCAACCTGTTTTCGCAAAACTTTGTAAGCGTAGACGGCTTGTCTTGGGAGCGGCGCAGCCTCAGCCATCTTTCGATCTGTCGCTCGGACCAATCCAATTGTTTGGCCAACGCCGATATCTAAACGGAGGTAAACGCATGAGAAAATTTGACGACGGAGATTCTAAGGGGACTCACCTGTTTGTGCTTTATCTTTCTGCTGGCATACGCCTTCTCTAATAAATCGTTCGGGATCGCCTTCTTCGCTCGCGTGTTCTTAATGCCCAAAGATATGCCCACCGGAGCAAAGCAGTACCTACCGGAGAGACATCGCGTCGATCAGGAGAGCGGGATCTAGGTGCCAATGGGATGGGACGTTGGCCGATAGGCGCTTAGGTCATGGACGTTGGACTAGGGCAAGCGCCAGGGCTAGGGGACGCGACATAACCTCGGGGATAGTGGGTATGGACGATGCGCGAAGGATAGCAGCGTAGGAAGGCGGGGGTCAGGGGCGCAAGAAGGCGGGACGCCGAGGCACCTGCCGGGCACTTCCTACCTTTCAAGGGCGTATCTGATTCCTAGTAGAATAAACGAGATCGGCAGAGGAAGTATCAAATGTTGATAATCGGCGTATTTGTTGTCCGAGTTTGGTCTGATGTCGTCCCACGTCGTGTTAGGCGGTAACCAAATTTCCGGCGACCAAAAAGCGGACGACACGTTCGCCAAAACGTTCATCCTCCTCGTCTCGATCGTCGCGAGGTTCCCAAAAAGTTCTTCCCTGCGCAAAGCCGGCAAACTGGCCCTCGAAAATCGTTGAACAAACACCCACCGAATCGCCCTTTGCGCTATCCTCTATCGCTCTCTATCGCCGCAAGCAACTTCATATCAGCCGGTGCGCCACCCCACGGCCGCCGCGCCAACGCCTGCCGGGCTTATCGAGCATTACGCGCGACTCCTCGCGCTCTGCGCCGCAGACCGCTCGCTCCCTCCCACTTCCTCGGCCACAGCCGACTGCTTCTCTCCTCGGCGCGCTCTCTCCCTCGCGCGATTCCCATTTACCGCCAAATTAACACCGTTACTCCCCTCTGGCCAGCGCACTAGGCGACCGTACTCCGCGCTCCTGCCGTTGCGGCACGTTTTACCGCGTACCTCGAATATCCTTGCGCCTCTACGAGCGATCCGAGGTTTACCGTTAACAGGTTCGGCGGATAGCCTCTGTCCGCTTATAGCCGCCGAAATGTCTCGGAGTCGAGTCCCGGGACGAGCGGGTAGGATCGGTAATGATAACGGCGAAAACCTCGAAAGCATCGGACATCGCTTTTATTCTCGTCGCATTGCGTACATGGATCGAACGTGGATATGCGCCGGCTTACATAACTTTTGGCCACCGAGTGGTTTATCATTGTAAAGAAATGACCATTGGCCGGATACGCCCTGGTGCGCACCGTGGACCGGAGAAAATAGTCCTCGTTATCGCCCCGAAGGCACAAAAATCGGTGGTCGTCCGGAGGTGAGGGAAAACGAGCTGAAGGAGAAGCGTGTATTTTTGCGCGTTACACGAGTCGATTCTGGAAGTGGCTCTGGCCTAATGCGCAAAAGATGACGGGGCGTTTCTCGGTCGCGCGACGCTCTAACGTGGTCCGATTCGTGCCACGCGTACAGGAAGCTCCGAGAATCTACCCGAGGTATCGCAACGCGGACGTGCTTGGACGGGGAAAAAGCATCGATCGTTATCCCCGCTTCTTATTACCTAGGTTTCGAGTTACCGAGCCGATGCACCTTACGTTTTGGCCTACGCCCACTTCTCGACCGCCACTATCGTTCTCGTAGTAAAATATTCTACGCTAGGAAGCTTCGTAAGCGTTCTGTGCCTCGGGACTAGGGCACGATCGTTCCTCCGAACGGATCGAGACACTCTACGCCCGTATAGTTCTACGAGCACTCGGTGCTCAAGTTCTGGGCTCAACGTCTAATTCGCCGCTAGAAGTCAAGGTTCTCCCGCATGAACCTCGGATCAGTGAGAACATTTTCGATTGGCGGGATATCGCTTTAGGAGTCGTTTAACCACGCGCTGATATATCTTTGCGTTTCGCCTCTCGTGCGGCAAAACAAGTTCCCGCCTGGAGGCGTTAATCTTTAGCGGCTTTCTCTTAATCCCCGGCGTGTGAACCAAAAAGGCACCATCCAATATCACCAGACGGTAATTCTGCAGGCACATCTCGAACATCTGCAAGAAGAAGTGCGATCGGTCCAGTCCTCGGAGAAGCTTCGAGGGCGATAAGGAAGAAGCAGGCGTGAAAGTGCGAAGGAACGAAAGGGGGTGGAGCAAAAGTTCGCGATGGTGCAGCACCTGAGTCATTTTGTCCTGTCTGCCCTCCCAAGACATGTCCTCCGTGTAAAGCGGGTCGTCCCTCGTGCCGATAAAGACGGGCTCCCATCGATGATGCGGATACTCTCTCCTGGTAACGATCAGGGGTCTGACCCTTTGGGGGTCCGGCCTGAGGATCCACCTAGCTAGCCCGGGAAATCTCTGGCAGTGCGGGCAAAGAAACCTGCGAAAGGAAAGATAGGGATAGGGTGTGTGTGTGTGTGTGTGTGTGTGTGTGTGTGTGTGTGGTGCGTGCGCGTGTACGTGTGTGTGTGTGTGTGCGTGTGCGTGCGTGCGCGTGTACGTGTGCGTGTGGAGGAGTCGTAGGTCGATCGGCCGGGTATGGCGTTGGGTCGAAGGGGCTTACGCACCTATGAAAGTACACGGCCAAGCCGGCCTTGAGGGCTAGCAAGAGCTCGCGCTTGTTCGCGGGGGGTTCCTGGTTGGCCTCCACCTCGAACACGGGCAGGACGAAGGCCACCCGCAGGCTCGGCGCTCTGCCGCGCACCATCTCGACAAACCCACCGGCCAGCTTCTCGCTGGGAAGGAGCTCGATGTCCGAGACGAGAACGCGGCTAGTACCCGCTCGCGTCCTCGCCACATTCCTGGCCACGTTAATGGGATACGTCAGGCCAGCCCGGTTTCTCTCCGTTTCGGCTCCCCATAGCCGCAGCCCTTTGGCCGCGCAATCGCCCCGCGTCCCGCCTACGTGGCGCAACTTTGGCGGCTGCTCCTTCGGAAAGATCAAATGGACGGAGACCTACGGACAGACCGTATCGGGAATCGATCGGCGTGCGTGGCACGATGATCCATCGAGATCCGGTATCGCGTTTTTTCGCGCCCAGGGATCGCGATCGGCCGTGCCGCGAGAAGCCCCGCGCCTCTCTCGCCCTCGCCCGCGGAGATGCGCGCGAGCGCGAGCGCGATCGGCCGAGAAGCGGCAAGGCCGCGTCGGACGCTGCCGGTGCTGCCAGCGCCGCCCAACGACTCCCGAGGGAGAGAACGCGCCAGCTACGGGGAGCGAGGAGTTCGAGCGGTAAACCTTGTACATCTCGGGCTCGCATCTGCAAGCTCGATCGAGAAGCGCGATGGCGAGGCCGGCGTCGAGTCCCGGGGCGAAGACCGCCAGGCTCAGGGGCCCTTCCCATCGTTTGGTCAGCTCGACGATGCCGTAGACCTGCTCGGCGGTGGCGTGCGTGCAGAGGGTGATGCTCGGTAGCGGGCCCGTCGCGGTCGCCTCGCTGCCGCGCACGACGAAGGGCAGGACTCTGTAGGGGCTGCTCTCGCCCTTCTCCGGGCTCCAGTGGAGCTTCGAGTCCGAGTAGGAGAGCGCCCGCGGCAGGCCGTGTTGCCAGGCGCAGGAAGTGCGATTGCCGGGCCATCGGCCCGCCATGTAGCTTCCCGCGGCGTAGGCCGCCTGCCCCTCCGAGCCCTCCGCCTTTCGCTCGCGCCCATCGACGAGCCGGGCCGGAGAGCGCGAACGAGCGCCGCTTATCGAGAGATCGTCCCTACCGGCGAGCAGCGGGCTCTCGGGCCGAAGCTCGCGGTCGAGCAGCAGCAGGCGGCCGGCTAGGAGGAAGCAGAGCGCCAGGAAGGGCCAGATCAGCAGCCGCCGACGGGAGCCGCGGCGCATCGCGTCCTCGCGTCGCTCGAGTTGTCGCTCCGTCCTCGGCCGTCGCCACCGGCGAGACGACCATCTTCCATATTACGTGCCGGAGAGGCGGAGAAACGTCTCGCGGCAGTCGGCGCGACACTGTTTCGCGGCGGCCCTCGGCCTGCAGGCTCGGCGCTGGGGCCGGGACTGGCGCGATCGATGCGCGCCACCCCGCCGCCGAGGGTGGCAAACGCGCCGTCAGGGAGAAGGTTGCGCACGGGGCGAGATCGCGTGCCTCGCTGGTCCGTCGCTCATCGACTCGCCGTCTAATTTTAGCGGCGCCTACCGCCCTCGCGAGTCGAGAGCGGCCGCGTCCCAAATCGGAGCTTTTCGAGCGCCGCGCCAAGGCCGCGATCCTTCGTCCTCGATCGCGCTTGCCCCCCCCCCTCTCCTCTCCTCTCCTCTCCTCTCCTCTCCTGCGCTCGAGAGCACTCGCCTCCATGCCAGGGCACGCCAACGCCGAGGCGCGATCGGCACAGTCTTCCGAGCCGTACTCACCTTCGCATCCGATCCTCTCGACGGTTCGCGCGATCCACGAGGCTCTCGATGCGGCTCCGGTTCGGCCACTGCGTTTTGGACCTGCCGAAATTGGTGGGCCGACCGACCGATCGCGAGTGTCGGGCAAGCGTGCCTCGACGGAGCCGCCTGTCCGGGGGAAGAGAGGACATACGCGCGAACACCTGCTCCAGGGCTTTGCTTCGATCCGAGCCCACGAGGGGCGATACGAGAGGACGAGAGGTATTTTGAGCGGAGGGCCGCCGTCCCGGTACTCCGCAGCCTCTCGGCCGGTCTCCTCGGTGGCGATCGCCAGCGCCCAGGGTGGTGCCATCGGGGGCTCGCGAAGGGAGGGTGGCCGGAAGGCGGAAGGCCGGCCAGTCCGATGGACGTGCCCCCTTTCCCAGCGCCGCCGACGCTCCGGACTTTCTCGCCGGCGTTCCTCAGTGAGGCACCCGACGTCGCGGCATCTTGGCGCGTTCCGAACTCCGGTGTGGTTCACGCTCGTAAGCGACATGTGTCAACGTCGCGGAGGACGCGCGCTATCTACAGAAAACGACATCGTCTTTGCAGGAACTCGATTCATCCGAGATCGGTTCCGCAGCCGCATTCGCAGTCGCCCGCCTCGCTCCTCGCGCTTCCGGTGCCACGACGCCGACTGACCGAGCCGGCCGTTGGGACGATGGACCGACGCGGAGATCAAGAGGAAGAAGAACATCGAGAGGACGACGATGGAGACGTTGTCTGTGCCATTGGTGATTTTTCCCCTGCCCTTTCTCCGCGTATCGCTCTGCGCTCGTTTGCCCCTGAACCACGAGCACCGGCACCAGCGGTACCACCGGTACCACTGGCACCACCACGCCACTGGAGCAAACGTCTCTGCGGCCGTCGCAAAGGCTCGCGCGAGCGGGACATTCGCAGGGTTGGGATGCCGAAGCAAAGAGGCGAGCGGCCTCGTCGGCTGGTATTCGACGCGTTGAGGCGCGTTCGGGAAGCTCCGAAGCGGGGTAGGAAATACGATGAGCGCGGCTTGTGTACGCGAGGAGATCGATATTCGCGTCGATCGGTTTTCCGGCTCGTCCACCTTGGAGAGAGTCGGTGAAGGGAGGAGCAAGGAAAGTAGGAGGTCGGCCGCCTTGAGCGGAAAGTTTGCCGGCCGGTCGAAAAGATTTAAAATATTTCCGCGCTGGCCGCTCGGATCTATAGTCGGCACTTACCGTACGTATAGAGCAATTTGCGCTGGACCTTCGACGACGTCCGAGAGCCGATAAAGAGGCGCGCCTCTTCGCAACCTTTGGCCCGTTCGAACGCGATGGGGGGACGCGATGTAAACGCGCTCCTATCCTTCGAGAAACATTGAGAATAAGAAAAATGACTCGATTCTTCTAGACGCTTCGGCGACGATAGCGGGTATCTCGGCGCGTTTGAAGGGCCGTTCGACGCGCTGCGAGTCGTCCAACTCCTCGGGCACTCAAACGATCGAGGGGATGCCCTTGCGGCTGCGGGTCTTGCCGTCGCTCAAGGACATTATAGAGGAGGAGGAGGAGCAGGCGCGCGGGATAACTCCGAAAAGGGCTCCCAGACCGTGGAGATACCTCAGATTTCTCATCAGAGTCACGTTCTCCCTGTTCGGTAAGAAAGCCACGAGGACGAGGACGAGGACGAGGACGAGAAGGAGGAGGAGGAGCCGCCCCCTTCTTGATTCTCCTTCTCCTCCTTGCGCGGACGATTCGACCATTCGACGTGCTCGCCGCGAGAAAGAGGTTTAGGTCGCGGGAGCAAGCTCGCTCGCGGCAAAGAGAGCGAGAGAGCGTCTACGTCCGGGCGTGCTCCTCAGGGCTCGCGTGGCTGCTCACCGTCTGGGCGATGCTCGGAGCGGCGGCGTTCTTCGCGACGGAGGGGCCCCGCGAGCAGGCGCAGGTGGTCGAGCTGAAAAACATGCAGAGAGATCTGGCCGTCGGCCTGGCGACGGAGTTGCGCCAGCTGCGCGCCGTCGAGGGCCGCGACCTCGAGCCCCTTTGGACCGACAAGGTGCGGCGGTACGTCGCCAAGCACGAGCAGCTGCTTCTGACGGCCGTCGAGGCTGGCTACGGCGAGGCCGGCGACGGCGGCCAGCTCTGGACCTTCTGCGGTTGTCTGCTGTTCGCCATATCTCTCCTCACGACGCTCGGTAAGAATCCCCCGCCCAACCTTCCGCGAGCGGGAGAGTCGGCAAGGGGGGAAGGCCGAAGAGGCCATCCTCGCGAGCTTCTCATTCGCCGGCCCTCGCACCCGTGCAGGTTTCGGAGCTCCCGTGCCGCGCACGACGGCCGGCCGCACGGTGGCCGTCGTCTTCGCCGCTCTCGGCATCCCGGCCCACTTTCTTCTGATCATGAACATCGGCATTCTGCTGGCGATGCGATTGCGGAGGTACGTCGCCGGCAGGGGGCGCTGCGAGGGGGCCGAGGGGGCCGGAAGGAGCGAGCGGCAAGTGCATTCGGCACCGGCGGCAGCGCGGACGCCGCGCTGGCTGAAGGCGGTACCCCTCCTTTGCACAGGTAACACGCCAGAGACGATCGCGAGCAGGCCGCGATACACGCGTTGTCCCCGAACCCGCAGGTGGATATTACCTGGCGGGCATTCTGTGCTTCGGAGCGTGCAGAGCCAGACCGTTCGCGGCGAGCCTCCTCTTTCCGCTCGACTTTACGGCCGCGGGCGGCCTCTCGACCACCGCCGGTTACGTGCGCGTGCTCTACGGCCTTTACTTGGAGGGCGCCGTCACCATCGCGGCGGTCGCGCTCGCCGTGCTGCGCGTCTCGGCCACCCAGAGCCTGACCAACCTCGGCCTCAAGTACGGTCTACTGATCGAGGCTTGACGGACCTTCGGCGTGCCCGATGCCCTTTCTCGACAACCGCGCGGCCCAGACCCGAGGAACGCCCCGCCTCCTAGGAACGACGGCCCGCGGAATCGCGCGGCTCTTCAGTTTTCCGACGAACGATCCAGAATCGGCGATCGACATTGGTACAATGGTAAATTGCGTTATTTATTACAGAGACGGTACGTGCCATTAAACCTGACTCCGTTCTTGGTAACCATGTTTCTGCGTTTCTCACCCCTCCCCTTCGCTCGCGGCCGGGAGGTCATTTTGTACATACAATATACATGTATAATCTTCCGAAGCGGTCGCCATCTTAGGTAGGCGGAAATCTACCAGAGGAAATACGAGCCGGGTAAACTACGTCTAAGAGGTAATCGGTAGAGGAGCCTAAAACGAGATCCCGATCGCGATCCACCGGCCGCGAGCTCGCGCACACGCGCGCATACGTTTCTCACTGGACGTGCTGGGCTATCGGGTCATCGAGCCACTGGGCCCTCACGGCAACAGCCGGAATGCTTCCCGAAGAACGATTCGGACATCACGGCATCTCCCGCCGTTGGATCTCGTCGGGAGCGGCGCCAGTGCTGGAGCTCTCGGCCTTCTCGGTCCTCCCCGCCGATGCTTCGTTGTCCCTCGTACCTGCCTCCGCCGACGACGGCTCGTCGGCCGGCCCTTTCGGACTCGAAGATTCCTGCCGATCCGTCGAGACGGTTACCTCGCCTAGCGCGGCTCGCACGGACTCCAACAAGTTCGACGGAGCCACGTAACACTGCTTCGTGCCTGAGCGGATCGACATTCGAATGATTAGTGCCTCTCGAGCGAAAGTCGAGGGAAACTCGAGGGAAACTCGAGCGAAACTCGAGCGAAACTCGAGCGAAACTCGAGCGAAAGTCGAGCGACGCTCGGCAGGTTGGAAAAGTCCGAGACGGTAGCTTCGCAGGTCTGCGAAAACCGATCGGTACGGTCGTAACCGGCGGCGTTTCCTTCTAAACTCACCGACTAGAATTTCCTATCCAAATATCGCTCTCTTTAGCTTACTGAGCAGACCGTTGTTCTGGCCATCCCGATCGTTCGCGCTTTCCTGCCTCGCTTGAGTTTTCACCTTTGGGCCAGCCGTGCCTAGAAGAAATATACGGCTAGGTGTAATAGAGCGAAACCGAGAGGAGCGAGGAGGGGAGGGATGGCAGGGGAGAGCGCTCGCGCGGCACAGCGGAGGCCGACGGACGCTTGACCGACGCAGAGCGCACGCTCGCAGGGTGCGCGAGCATCCTCTCTTCCCATTGTCCTCTCTTCGGATACACCAATAAAACTCGGAGCAAGTATTTCGGATGATTTATTCGTTCGGGAAGGAGGAGGAGCGGGGAGTACAGGAGTGGGAAAACTCAAGCGATAGGCGGACACGAGACCGGATCCTCCGAATGTTAGTCGCGCGCGTTCTTACCGTCCGTCTTGTACGTTATCCCGTATATGCTGCCTGGCGTGTCCTGCTCCAGCTCGGCGTACGCCTGGAGCAATACCATCTGCTTCTCCGTTAGCTTCGGGGGTACCGTTATTTTGATCTGGACATAGTGATCGCCGTATCCCACACCGTTGACCTTCTTCAAGCCCTTGCCGCCAAGTCGGATCTTGGTGTGGGAGGAGGTTCCCGGGAGAATCTGTACGGTATGATCCTCGTAGACGCCTTCTATTCTTATAGTACCGCCGAGCACCGCTTGCGCCAAAGAGACCGTAGCGTCGGTGTGTATGTCCGGACCGTCTCTACGAAAGTACCTCGATTTTTCTACGCGGAACGTCACAAACACCTCTTTGTTACCCACGGCCAGACGAATCGTTTGCCCGTCCTCGATGCCGGCTGGCACCGGTACCGTTACTTTCTTTCGTTGTACCTACGATCAACGGAAAATTCATCCTTTACTCCACCCGTCCTCCGTCCGATCCACCATTTACTCCAATCGTGCGCCCTTCCTTCTTACGCACGAGGAGACCAGGCCTCGGAAGACCTGCCATTACCGATTGTCCTTTTCCGTCGCAGTTCGTACACGGGAATTTGAGGAACATTCTGGTCCCCTGACAATAACGACACGTTGAACGCATCACGAATGGCCCCGTGCTGATCGTTTCCATCCCCGTTCCACCACAGTACTGGCACCGCACCGCCTTCGTCCCAGGCTCCGCTCGTGTACCGTTACACTTCGGACAAGTATCCACAACGTTCAACTGGATGTCCTTATTTATTCCTCTGGCTGCTTGGGAGAAAGTCAGATTCATGACGACCTGCGGGAAAGAAATTGCGAGTAGACGATATTCCTGTACGCCGGAAATTCTCTAAGCACGATCCGCAGTGCGCCGGTACCTCCTGAGCCGCCGCAAAACCGTACTTGGATTCCGCTACGTCTTCCTGGTCCCCGAAAGCGCTGCTTTGAAAACCTGCGTCGCCGAATATTTTTCTAAATAACTCTTCCGGATTGATCGTCGATCTAAATTGCCAATTTTGGTTAAAATCTTGAGCTCTGTGCCCTCTACCCTGACCCATCCCCATTTGTTCGGACGTCGCGCCCCAAGTGTCGTATTCTTTCCTCTTTACGTCGTCGCTCAAAACTTCGTACGCTTCGGACACCTCTTGGAACTTTTTGCTAGCGTTCGGATCTCCCTTGTTCGTGTCCGGATGGTACTTTTTCGCCAACTGATAGTACGCCTTTTTTATATCCTTTGCCGAGCAGTTTTTGGATACGCCTAGAACTTCATAATAATCCTTCCTCGAAAGAATGCCGCTCGTATGTATCGCTGTTTGCGCTCGAGTAAATCGTCCGATCGCACCTGCAACGATATTGGAAAAGATGCGATATTGGCAAAGCCGCTTTTGGACGGCGCGCGTCGCAAGTCGACCTTTGCTGAAAGTCGTTTCCTTTCGTTTACTCGGACGCGGGGCGCACGCGACCTCGATTTCCTAGGTTATGTTCATCTTCTATACGCCGCGCGATTTTAATATTATAGGCTGCACGAAGCAGAGCGCTCGACATTCAAGAAAACCGCGGCAGCCTAAGATGCCGCCGAGATTCGCGCAAAGCATCGGGCAACGGACTCGTCAATATGCACATAACCGGGGAGATGTCAGGACGGTGCGCAATGATGTAATCTACATTCTCGATTCTAAGGGCAAGGGTATACGTTACATTTTCCGGCTTTGCTCGAATTCCAAGGGCCGACACCAAAGCCCAACGTTGCGAAGGGTCGCTGGCACGCGTTGCATCGCTGCAGTACCGCACAGGAGAATTTATTTATGTTACTAGAGCCGATTAAGCCGATAGTTTTTGGTCGGAAGATGACCGCCAAGCCCTTGCCGGTAGCCATGTTGCAGTAAAGACGCATGGCCAGTGTGCATCGTTCGTGGAAGAGGTGCCGTCCCGTGGGCCGAGCCGGCCACTCCTGCCATCCAGTCGCGTACGGCCGTCGGACGAAGCGCGTCGACGTGGGATAGAGCGTGGCGGATGAGGATCGCTCAAAGGGCTCGTCGCCAAAAGGCGTCGCTGGCCAAGCTGACGCACACCGATATTCGCGAGCTTATCGCGATGCATGTACGAGTCGTACATGCATCGAGTCAGCCAAACTCGATGTCGGAATTCCGAACGCACGTCAGTCCTTCGGCCGCAGCCAATCGGATTGACGGGCCTGAATCAGGCCTCGGCTTCTGCCTCTCCTATCTCGATGCAACCAGACGAGTCGGCGTTTCCCGACGGTTTCGCAAGGTCCAGTAGAGTTTCGACGAGAGTTTGCTCCTCATCGCTGTATCTTCGGCAGAAGACGTCTCGTCAAATCATGGCGTATGTATCGCGCATTAGGGCTTTTTTCGATCCGCTCGAAGGAAATCCTATTCTCGTAGCCGCCTCTCGCTTTTCCGCGAGATCAGCGACCACGCTCGCCGCAGGCATATGTCGAGCGAGCGTCTTGCCTCGGCTTTCGTACCTTTAAGGCACGTTCTTACTTCTTTGTTGTAGGTCCAAAGTTACCTTCAAAATAACCCTCACCTCTGATCCAAAGTTGCCGTTTAAAGTGTAAGTTTGCTCACGACGGCTCAGCGCTTGCAGAGATCTTTATGCCTAGACTTTAACCCTCGAGCTCTGTTCGATTCTACGGATAATTCGATCCAAGTTCCGGCGCAAATATCTGCCGATAGATACGCGTCTCTTCCGGCACGAGGGTCCCTCACACTCGCTTCCGTTTCTTTGAGGAGATTACTACCGGCAGAAGACTCTATGAGCCGCGGGTTTTGTTTCGAGTAAGAGCAAGAGGCAGGGGCGCACGACGCTCCGATTCGCCCTTGACCGGTGCCTTCCCTCGCAATCACTCACGCACTCACTCACTCACTCATTCATTCATTCACACCTCTCCTCTCCTCTCCTCTCCTCTCTGCGCAACTCGCGTCAATGTCGGCTCTTGGCGATATCCTGCAAACGCTAGACGCGTATCTCTCGTTTATCCACGAGCCAAATATCGGCGAAGGCGCGAGCTTGGAGAAGGCGTGCAAGGCGTTCGATTGCGCTCGCTCGGTGGAACTTATCGTCGGCAAACTCGAGGCGGCCAATGGGCGGAGTACATTCGAGAATCATCTGCGGAACGGCGGAACGTCCGGGAAGAAACGGGCCTCGGTCGAGTACGAGGATCTGCGCTCGGCATGCGACAAGCTGCTGGAGTCGTACTTAAAGGATCCTAGCGTTCCGACGGATATCGCCGACGAACTGCTGAGATTGCACGCGCTGCATTGCGGAAGCGAGAGAACCGAGGGTCTCCTAGGGAGAGTGCTCGTAAACGGGCTATGCCTGAACGCGGCCCTCGCGGCGCTCCGGGAATTGGGCGCGCCGTTCTCCTCGCTGCGAGACGAAGCGCTGCTCCTCGCCTGGGAGGTCTCGCTGGGCCGGGGCTGGTCCTACGAGCTGAGGGAGAAGCTGCGGCAAATGTTGGAGGAGGGCTGCGCGCCGCGGCTCGTGCGGATGGCCGGGCTGGCGCGCGAGGGCAGCGCCGCGGGGGCCGCGATAATGGAACTCCTGGTGGAGCGGATCGTTCGGAACGACCTCGCGGTCTGTCTGGCCTTCGCCGATCTCGACGGCCGGAGACTGGCCCGAATGGTAGAGCGGCACGCTGACTTTCGAGCGAGCTTCGTGGACGCGGTCTTTTACTTCGGTCGCAACATCGAGCCCTCCTCGGCGGAGTTTGGCTACGAGCGCGTGCTCGACACCCTCAAGAGGTTGTCGGGGGCCTCGGCGGAGCTCTCTCGGCTGATACGCCGCAGAGTGGAGATAGCGAAGGAGCGGCCCGACGGCCGGCTGTGGCGCCGGATCGAGGCGGATCTGGGCTGGTCGCCGGAAGAGAGCCCCTGACCTTTCGCTCTGCCTCGCGACGCGCGGGGCAGCTCTCCTCGTAGAGTCGAGCGGCTCGAGAGTCCGGGGCGAAAGATCTTTGCGTAGGTAGGGCTCCTTGCGCGCACACCGGGCTCCAAGGAGGGACGCCTCGCTACCCACCTGGAAAATTGCAGGCTCAGCGTACCGGACAACACGCCCTTCACAGCCGTCCTACAGTTTGCCGCCGAGGAATTTAAAGTCTCTCCAGCCACCTCGGCGATAATCACCGACGACGGCATAGGGATCAATCCGCAGCAGACCGCAGGTAAGCGCCCACTCGACTACGCTCTGCACTCCTCTGCTCTGCTCCGCTCCGCTCCCTCGGCTACACCCTCCGCGCTCGCTCTTCTTCCAGGAAACGTCTTTTTGAAGCACGGCTCCGAGCTGAGGTTGATACCCAGAGACAGAGTCGGGGATGCCAGATGATTCGCGGACAGGGGCCTTGCTCACGCTCCGTTCCATTACCTAGGAAAGGGATGCAGGAAAAGACGTCGCTTCGCTCTCGCGCACTCTCGCCAATTGTGCCCGAAACCAGCGTTTCCTTATCTCGGACCGGTCGGTCATCGCGGCGGCACGTAATTCTAAGGATCTAGGTGGTGTGCGACGGAATAAAGAGCTTTCCAAGCGAGACTTTGATAAAAAGATTTTATGGGTGAATTACACGTAGGGTATAAGGTTAATAGAAAGGTACATCGTTACACGACAAAATTAGTTGGCGCCGATCGGCCGTAGCGTAAGGGGAAGCGTCGATAGTCTAGGCTTTTGCGATTATAAAAGTGTAGGTGAGTCTCGTTTACGCTCTCCTCGCGCTACGAAGGATCGCGCTTGGGATCACTCGAGGGGGTTGCCCTTTCGAACGGGTTAGGCGTTAATAATACCGAAGATCGTCTTTGCGATCCTCGAGGACGCGCGCGACCGAATTAGAAAAAATAGGGTGGGAGCACGGAATGATCCTTTGAGAGTTCGGCAAGTGTCCGGCGTAAGGTCACGCCTACGTGAAAGGGACGAGTGCTCTTCGCGGTTGCACGCGTGGGAATGTTTGAACGGTGGAAAGGGCAAGGGGCAGGGCCGATCTAGGCCGGCCCTTCTCGGCCCTCCTAATCCCCTCCCCCACTCCGTTTGGCACCTCTTTAGCCTCTAACAGTCCGCCGCTTTATCGAAGGAAGGGCAAGAGTAAGAAAGAGTGAGAGAGAGAGAGAGAGAGAGAGAGAGCTCCTCCCGCCTCCTTCGCCGCAAAGAGGCGCGAACCTCCTCGAAAGGACGCGTAGCACCGTAACGCTGCTTAGGTAGGTAGAAAAAGAATAAACGGCGGTATAGAAGTACGAACGCTTACATAGAAAAACCTGTGACACGTACCAAGATACATTGGTAAAGACATCGAGTCTGCGATCCGCCGCGAAGGGGGCCTCGATGCTTTGTAAAGAGAGTATAAAATCGGAGCTTCTTGGCGCGTTAAAAGGGTCGCCGGATACCGCTGTACGATCGCGGCCGTTGTCGATATACGCAGCCTAATTTCTGGACTCGCGGGTGCACGCCGTTCGCTCCTTCGATTTACCATAAAACTAGGCCCCGGATTCCTCCTTCCGAGGGTCCCTCGGATCCCCGGGGCGAGCTCCGGCTCGAGGCCGACCTTGGCGCGATCGTGCCCGCGCGTGTCTCCGCGGGCTGCGCGTCAGCTTGGCCTAAGAGAATTCATTCGAGACTAGAGCTATCATCACGAATTTACCCACGACCCAACGTCGGGCCGCGCCTTCCTTCTCTCGTCCTGGACAAGGCGGGCCGCGCTATCGGCTCGCGGGACGCCTCTCCGGACCGTCTAAAACTCTGATCTGCGCGCTCGCGACGCGAGCCTCGATCCACCATCCGCGGCTTTAACTTACTAATAAATTATGGCTTGCACGGCTATATCTAGGTTTAACTTATCCTACCCCATCGCCCGGATGGCCGAGCGATCTTCACTCGTCCTGCAACAAAAAAGTTCGGTCATGCCGGTCGATCGGTTGGTCGGTCGGTCGGTCGGTCGGTCGGTCGATCGGTCGATCGGTCGGTCGGTCGGTCGGTCGGTCGGCCGCGAGAGCGGGAGCAGGTTTGTTGCTCGGGACTCCTACTCACCCATTCGTGCTCCTCCACGCCCTCCATGTGATCCTGTTCGAGCGAGCTCTGGATCGCCTCGCCCACGTAGCTGCTCATAGCCCTTTGAATCTAGCCGGCAAAAGGCCATGTCGTACGATTACCCATTACTCCTTTATCGATCCCTCCTCCGATCGGGCAAGCGCAACACTCACCTCTTCCTGCTTCGCCTTGACGTCGGGATTCCAGCCTAGTCTGTAAAGGGATTGCGCGCCGACCGAAAAGTTGGCGATAACCGGCGTGCCCGATTGTTTGGCCGGCACGTTGCTGCTCGGTGGCGCCGTTTGACTCTGACATTCCGTCACTGGAAGAAAGAAAGAGAAGGGAGGCCTGGCCCGGGGAAAGAAGTGGAGGAAGGTGCGAGGGGCGGCACGAGAAAGGTCCCGCTACTCACGGCTGTCCATGCCGGCAGGTTTCAGGCTTATCCTGGGCGCCGGCTTGTTGGCTCCGCCGAACCAGTCGCTCGCGGACATGGTGGCCTCCCAAGTGACTTTTGTCGGGGGGAAGAGATCGTCTTGGAACAGCTCGCTCTGATTCAGAGAGGAAGGGCGCGAGGGGTCAGGGTCGAGGTTGCACCGCTCGAAGGTGGGAGGGGGGGGGGGGGGGGAGTGCGTACCTTTATTCGCGGCACGGTAAAGCTCAGAGGTTCTATCGCGTTGTTGGCCAGCCTGAGGGCCGAGGCAAACTCGACGCTGGCCACGTCGCACTTGATCTTGGGAAGAAAGGACAAACCCTGGTGGAGGCTGCTGCACCGATGGTGGCTCAGCGGGCAGCAGTACGGCGGCTCCTCCGTCACCTCGAACGCGTAGATCGTCGAGTCTCCCTGTGGACAACGGAGAACGGAGAACGGTCAACGGAGAGGGAAGAGCTCGGCGTGGCGGTGATAATCCCAATTGAGCGGGAGCTTGGAGTTAGGCCTTCCGTACGTACGCCGATGAAACTTACACGGCCGGTCAAGAAGAGCGTCGAGCTGTCCTCGTCGTAGTACGGCATCAGAATGGCGGGCGACACGTCCAGACCGACGGTCGTTATGGAGCTGCCGAGGTTGTCGGCCTTGAAGACGTAGATCTGCCTCTCGGAAACTCTGCAAGGACAGAGGAGCGAGAGAGTGAGGGCAGTGGGCTCCGGCAGACCGCAGAGAGAAAGAGGGGGGGGGGGGGGAGAAGGAGAGAGGAAGGCCTTGTGCGTCGAAGAAACTCACTTGTCGAAGCCCATGACAACGAGGTATCTGCCCTCGAGGGCCCAGACGAGCCGGGCGCCTCGCGTCCCGATCGGACCCTTGCCCTCCCTGACGGCCGTCTCGCTGGCCCGTGGCTTGTAGATTCGCAGCTTGCCGTCCTTACAGGCGCTGGCCAGGTACTGGCCGCAAGGCGACCAGGCCAGGCTGAAGATCTGATCCGCGTGGCCCGTCAGCGTGATCTTGGCGAGGGCCGAGCCGGTGGAGGGGAGGAGCGACAAGTCCCAAATCTTGACCGTCGTGTCGTAGGAGGCGGAGGCCAGGACGTCGGCCGCCAGAGGGTGGAACTTTATCAGATATATCTTGTCCGTGTGCGCCTCTATAAGGTGCTTCGGCAGGTTCGTCGGCTCTAGCAAGCCCGCCTCCGGTATCTCCCACAGTCGGATCGCTCCGTCGTCGCAAGCTAGCCGGGCGAATGGGGCGAAAGGGCGGACGGTAAGCTGGGTGGTCGGTTAGCTCGGTGGCTCGCGCCGCACGGGACCGCACGGGACCGCACTTACCGACCGTCAGGCGCCGATCGTCGAAGGGGTCCCACTGAAAGTCCATCACCGTTGCCCCGTGCACCAGCGCGGGCATCACTCCGTCCGGCAATCGCCCGGTCTTCTTCAACTCGAGGACGGCGATCTTGCCGCCGGGCCCGCTCAGAGGCACCGCCACTCGGCCGGAATTCGCTGCAACAACCTCGGATTTTCACGCGAACTTACCGCGCGCCGGAGGGGGCGGGGCTTACCGTGGAATCCGTCGCACTCGCCGGATATTTGACGACTGACGTTCCGCACGTTCTCGATGTGCGTGGATTTGTGGCCCGTCGTGCCCTTGAGGTGTCGAAACTTGGATACCCTACCTGCGGAAAGGCCGCGCGTATAATCGGCGATTCGAGGAGGGGAGTGGCCGAAGGGGGGGGGGGGGGAAGGAGGCTGGAAAGTACCAAAGACCGTGGACGTCCTCTTGGTCGTCGGCGTCGCGGAGCTCTCCACCTTTTCCAGCCGTGGATCCATGCTTTGTTGGCGGAGCACCGCCGGCGCCGCGACCTTCTTCGCCTCGTCCTCCTTTATCGTCTCGCTCTTCGTCTTGAAGGAATCCCTCCGCCTGAGCATCGTCGGCGAGCCCATCGCCTTCTCCGCGAGGTTCCCGTCCGTGACGGAGACGGATCGACTTTCGTAGAGGCGCCGCCTCTCGGCGATGGAGTTTCTGTTGGCACAGCCGCGCTCGAAGCCGCCGAGCTCCTCGCCCTCGGGCGACTCGTCCTTGGGCTTCGTCTCGAAGACCTTCCGCCGCTCGGCGGTGCTCGGCGTCTTTGGCTTGTAGCCCGAGTCGCTCGAGTTTGCCTCCTCCTCCATCGAACTGGAGTCGCTCTTCCCGTTCTCCGTCTCCTTGGGCCGCTCGGCCGCGAAGGAGGCCAGAGGCGAGGCTTCGTGCCCGGCCGCGGCTGGCGGAGCCTCCGGTGCCATGGTCATCGCCAATGGCGGATTTGGGGGCTCGCTCTGGTAGCCGTTGGGAGTCTGCTGCTCGCTGTTGGGCGCCACAGGCACGGAGAAGATTTTGTCAAAGGAAAATTCCTGCGTGCTCGACTTCGCCTGGAACGGCTTCGGTCCGAGGCGGGGCTAAAAAGAATAGCGGATGGTCAGCGGCCAGGGGGTAGGGGATGGGGCTGCTCCGGGGACAGGGGCCGACGAGTCTACACCGGTGGGTACATCGGGCCTGGGCAAGATCGAGGCGGGTGGGGCGGGGCCAGGGCCAGGGCCGGGGGGGGGGAGGGGCTGGGCGTGGGTCTCGGGGCGCGGCTGCTCGTTGGCTCTGATCGGCCGTCCGAGCAGGCGGAAAAGATGTACTTCGGGTCTAAGGTGGATCTTCCCCTCTCTAAATGCTACTTAATTCTATGATCACCGCGAATAAGAACCTTGTATCCGGCGATCGCGCTAGGATTGACAGGTGTTACTACCGATCCTGGACTGGGGGAGGTACGCGGCCGTGCGACGGGCTTCGGTTCCTCCTCCGATATGCTATTGGCTCTCGAGGCCCGGGGAAGGGGTTTCGGCGGAATCGTCGTTTGCCCTCCGTTCTGCATTTTACTCCGCTCCTCTTCCTCCTCTTCCTCCTCGGCCAACGCCGTCGCCTCCGCCTCCCTCCTGCCCGAATCCTCCTCGACCTTTTCCTCCAAACTCTCCTCCAAACTCGCCTCCCGCGCCTCCCTCTCTTCGACGATACTCGACTTCGAATATCCCTTAGCCGTTACGATGCTCATTGACTTTGCCGTTTGCCGACTCTCTTCCGGCTTTATTTCTCGCTGATTCGCTTTGATGCTCGATAAGTTTCCCTTGTGTACCTGAGGGTACGGTAAATTCCTTAATCTTGGCAAACGAAGCTAGAACCGATCATCCAACGTCCAAGTTTCGCTCTTGAAAAAAGCGCTTTCTCAACGACACTCTACGACGAGCACCACACCACGGTATACCATATCTACAAGCTTACATACGCATACATATGCATCGATCACACCATTGCACTCTACTGTACGAATCCGTCGATGGAAAAATTTACGTGCACCCCCCCCCCCCCTCCCCCCAACCACACTACACCCTCCTCCATACGGAAAAGTTTCAGTGGTGTTTCGCGTAAAAAACCATAACGAAAGTGGTATCGAAGATGGACCATTTCGAGGTACATAGGAAAATTGAGGAAGGACGCGAGAGAGAGAGAGAGAGAGAGAGAGAGAGAGAGAGATCCCAACGATCCAAAAAATAAATATGTTTTACGCTTCGTTACTTACGCTGATAGAATAAGCTACACAACATCAATTGCCATTTACTATACACGTGCCAGGAATAACGCGTCGAACGGTGCTAACGTATAAATTATAAAACATACATTGGATATCTGAAACGTGAAAAAATATACAAAAAGTATGTAGGAAAGGATTGGTCGGCGGAAATAAAATAACGCATTGCTCGCACATAGTCGGCTTATCGATAAGACGCGAGGACTGGAGTTAAAACAACCTTTTCGCTCCGTAGCAGTAGAGCTTTTAAAGGTGATTTCAATCTTATTCTACTTATGGCTCGCCGAGCCGCCTTTCCACGCCGATGGCGCGTTATTATCCGTCCAAGGGAGGAGAAAGGCGGATAAAATCGCATAAACTCACACTCTTAGGGGTAGGTGACGACGAGTAATGTAGGAGCAAAGGTGAGAGAGCATGCAAGTTCGGGTGAACTACTGAAGCACGAGACGATGACGACCGGCCGAGTCTCGTGCCCGATATCGCAAAGGCCGATTGCGATACGACGTATGTATATATAAATCCAGTAACTCGTGCGCGCGCGCGTGTGTGCGTGGGTGCACGCGCGGTCTACATTGCGATGTAAGATTTGAAAGGGTAACGGTCGATATCCGAGATACTCACGGTAACGGGTTCTTCTCCTTTGCTTCTTTTATCGGGATCTAAGGATATCTTTGGGACAGAACAATTCTGACCTTTGATCCACGCCGCAGCATCGTTCCGAGCGACGCAGCCCGTTGTGTCGGGGTAAATATCCGCGTGAAAATCTCGGTAGGTCTAAAATTGTAAGGAGAACGTCCATGAGTCGCGGAGCCGATCGTCGACGCTCGACGCTCGGTGCTCGACACTCACCTTTCGTGGAACTTGATACATTATGGGTATCACCATGTTGGAAGTGAGTTGCAACAGTCTGTTAACTTCGGCCTGCATTACGTTCAGTGCTCGCTTCGGAACCAAGCATACCCCCTTCGTTTGCTCTCCGCTATGACGTATCCCTTCCACCAGGTATGGATCTTTATCCATGACCTCCATGTATATGATGGTGGTGTCTCCCTTTCCGGCGAGGAAAAGCATATTGGTATCAGAGTCGAAGAGGGGCATCAAGATTCTACGAATGATTTACGAATCGCTTATAAGGAGTTCCCCTTCGAGCCTGTGGGCCGCGATCCTTCCTTGGATGCTATCAAGGACACCGGTACTGTCGGTAGAAAAAATAAAAAATAATTTTCCTTTACCCGGTACTGCAATCTAATTCCAACGTTTTCACTGGTTCACCCAGACGTCTTAAGTCTCTGATATAGACTTGTCGAAGTCTCGCGGCATCGAATCCGGTAGTGAGGATTCTATCGCTATCGTTCAGCCACACCACTCTAGAGTCTTTGATGCTTTGGTGACTAGAACACGCGTTGACGACGCAACTGGACGCTCTGGGATCTATTATTCTGAGTTGCTTGTCCTTACAGGAGGTGGCTAATAGAACGCCGTCTTGCTTCCAGCTCAGGGATTGAATGACGTCCGCGTGCTCGTTATTAGCTGCGAGAAAGTACGTTCGTAAATTTGACGCACAGCGAGAGCCGCCCCCTTTTGAGACCAAAATAAGGACTACGATTACAGAACAATTCTCGCTGAGACAGCACATCCCACAGTGAGAGAGTCGTGTACGACACCGTCGTCAGTAGATGTTCCGCAGCGGGATGCCAGCGAACGGCCTCCACTCTTCTTTGGCGGTGAGAAAAGGTACACTCCGAGTTGCACAGAGATTCCTCCAGACCCATTTCGGGGATGTGCCACAGCTTGACCTGGTCGTCGTAAAAACTGCTCGTAAGTACCGGGACGTGGCCACGAGGTACATCTCCGGTCAAAACTTACCAGACAATCCTGGGAACCGGTAGCGAGCAAGCCGTCGTGGAAGGGCGAGAAATCCATATCCGTGACCGTATCCGCATGGGCATGAAGGAGGGGCATAGTTTTACTTTTTCTCCCGCAATCTTCCAGAGGTAGGACGGCCAAGCTGGATCCTGCGGAGCATCGAAGAGCGTTCGAAACGAGGAAAAACAGGCCGAGAACGTCGGTCGCGTAAAAATGATTCTCGCGTATACCATTGTGATCCACGTTGAAGGCCATAAAAGCGGCGGAAGCGGCGATATTATTCCCGTACGTTTGGTACGAGCCGACGGATATGTCTCTTATGCAGGCCTCGGGCTTGGGAACGATCGGGGCCGCATTCTTGTATTTGGATGCTTTGAAACGCCAAGCCATTCTGCCAACTCTGAAGTTGCCTTAAATCATGTAATCTGAGGAAGAAAGCCAAAACGTCAGCCTCGACGGGAGACGAGGAAGTATTTGTTTACGGTGCGGTCGATGCACGTCGATGCCCGAAAGGTGGGTACCGGGAAAAATGAGAGAAACCGTGAAATTCTCCGGCCGAATCCGAGCGAACACTGTCGCCGGCCTCTCCCCGTCAGTCGCACCCTTGGACGGCCACACAGCGACGCACCTCGCGTCTCTCGCGTTAATCCTACGCCACGCATACGGGCCGAGTATGGGGTAGGATCGTGACTAATAACACGGGGGTGAGAGTCACCCCACCCATTATCGCGGTACCCCCCCTGGATCCTAAGATCAATGGCGCATCGTCCTTATTCTTCCCGGTGGAATTTCCCGTAAATGGCGCGACGTACTTACCAACGACTAATCCTTCGAGATTCCCCCAATTGTGGCAGACAACCCTCGAGGAATCGCCCGAACTCGCGAGGGTGGATCGGTATAAACACAGGCACGACGGCAGGTAGGCGTCTCTCGTCTGGTCGGCTGACAGCCGGAAACAGGATAATCCGCCCCTTGCCCCGCGCCGCACGCAATCCTGACTCACACGCCAGGCCCTCAACGCGAGCGCAAGTGCGTTCGGAAACGGGCCGGACCGAACCAGGCCGCGCCCCCCACCCTAAGGCGAAACTAACCAACCGCGAGATGGAATTGAAGCCTGCGCACGAGCACACTCGGACGGATCTCCATCGCCACCGGAATTACTCCTTACGAGCCTAATCCGAGGAACGAGCAAACGAGCAAGGATCAAAGAATTACGAAGAAGACATTTCCTTTATTATCCTTCTTTTATTCAAGACAATTATTCCTCGAGTATCTTATTCTGCCAGATCTTTCATTCTCGCAGAAGGGCTAGCTGCAGCAGCGGCACCACCTTCAGGGAAGAGAGATCGGCCAACACCGCCTGAAAGTACGGACGATTTTAAGAAGTATCGCGATGCCGCGCGCGTCGCTTTACCTCGATACCCTGCTGAGTGTCGTTTTGCAGTAAATTCTCTTTGCGGAAACTCAGAATGGATGCAGCGAGTAAAGGAACGATCTCGAGGGTATCGTAGCCCAAAATTAGGTCCCAGAGATGAAGTATTTGCTCGGGCGGTAGGTGCCCGCTGAATCCTCGGACGAGCCACTTGAAGACCACTCTGACTCTGGAAGAGATTCGGAGAACGTTCGCAAGTATACTGGTGGGGGAGGCGGGAAAGAGGGGGCGTTTTCTTTCCTCGACTCACGGTTGCACGCCTATGTTTCTGAAATGCGCCCAGAGATGAGGCTCGTGGCACTGCAAGAGTCGCTCGAAGAGCAAAGAAAGGGCGACTATGCCTTGCTCGTGTCCGGAGACGGTATGGAGCCGGAACCAATATCGAAGATAAAACGCCCGAAAGGTGTAGTACATTCTGCATGGATCGTCGTACAGGTAACAGAAGGGCGTAGCTGTAAATGGCTGGATGTAGAGAAGCAACCATGGAGCGCGCGACGCGCTTCCACCACGAGTCCTTTCGGACGTCCATTCCTTACCGTACATCGTAAATCCGTGGAACGGTACAACCCCGCTCGGTGGAAAAACCAGGGTGTTCTCCAAGTTGGCCGGCTTTCCTTGGAGAACGGCGTGAATTACCTGTCCACCGGCGCTCCTGTCGGTCGTTACCGGCGCGAGTATCTCCGAATCCCTGGAGAAGCAGAGCATCGTCTTGTACAACACATCCTCGAATACGAAGTACTGATCGTCGTTCCTCGCCGTCAGCTGCACGTCCTGCGGATGTTGTCCCATTATTTCGACTGGCCTTGCCTTATCCACATCCTCGAATCGCCTCCTGCTTACTTACCATGATTATCAGCTTGTCCGCAACGATGTCGTATCGCAATACCATGTTTTTTAATTCGTCGTAGTATTCGATATCCTACCGAGCCAAGCGTTTCGTTCGTGAGGAACTTTGATGTATAGAGGCGCATGGATGGAAAAGGAGAAAGGGGCAAAGGCGCGGTCGGACACGTACGCTCTCTTTGACGGTGGAGCCGAGAACCAGAGACCAGAGTCTACCGCGCAGCTCTCGCGGGGCGCCTCGTTTTAGGAATTCCTGGGCGATCGGTGCGTGGTTCGACCTCAAAACTTTTTCACCCGTGCGCCTTCTCTCAGCCTCGAGGTTTGACGAACCTTCTTCGACCGGCATGTCGGGACTGACACCAAGTAGCGGCAGTCCGTGAGCCAATTCCGAATAAAGGCGCCTCTTTTACATGAAGAAAGAAAAATCTTGGTTTCTTGCTCCGGGCTCGAGGAAAGATCGACTGCCGATCGATAACCATAAAAGAATTCGTACCAGTTGCGTCAGTGTCTTTACCCGTATGTCGATGTGGCTAAACTCCCAGTTTGGTTCGTCGCTGAAACGTTTTCAAGAGGAGCGTTACGGACGATTCTGGGAGCATCCTACGCGATCGAATCGCCCCGATGCAGCGTCTAACATCTAACGTATACGCACGCTCGGTTTTTGAAGGATGGATCCCGTATGGAGAAAAGCACGTCCAGAAAGTCCTTTGGCGCATAGAGCGGTCTGTATCGCGATAAATCTGAAAGGAATCGCGATAATCTTGTCGTTTATCGCGATTTTACATTTAAACGCGACGCCAATAGCGAGAAAAAGTCGAAGAGCACCCACCTACGTCGTATGTACTCAATTCGTCCCACTTCTCTGCAAGCTCGTCCCTGTCCACCGCTGGGCGTATACGCGCCAATGGTACGTTCAGCTCGCTGCACGTCGAATTCAAGGATTTTTGTATACGACGTTCCCATTGTATTTGCACCTTTTTCAAGTAGCTCAGGTCGACCGCTTTGCTCCCCGCCGGTATGGGCTTGCTTTCCACGTCTACCGGCGTCGCAGGTGCGTTCAAGAGCGGGAAACCCTGTGGAGTGGACGCGTTTGGAACGCTAGCCCGTGGAAGGACCACGAGGGGTCGGCGTACCTGGGATCGGGCCCAGTGGAAGACAGTGTTTCTAATTTCGGTTTCTAGGCCGTGATTCTTGAGAGCGACGAGCAGCGTCTTTTTGAAATCCTCCTTCCTCACCAGCGAGGACGCGACGAGCCGCTAGAAGGAAGGTTGGAAAAGTAAAGCACTAGGGACAGATCGACCGCGCGACCGGCGCTGTAAGGGCGCTCACTTGGATTTCGGCGTAGAGGTTCTCATAGGTGGCCATGCTCTGCATTTCGGCGGTCAATTTCTGGGCGGACGCCTCAAACATTGTCAAGGCGCGCATAGGCCGTCTAGCGCCGTCTGGCCTCGGGGCCGCGGCTGTACGATCTTCGAACTCGGCCGCCATCTGTAAACAACTAGTTTAGCCTCTGGGCGACCGGCCAGGGGCGAAGCAAGAGTGTGGTTGCGTTTGCGCGCTCCTAAACTCCTGGATAGTGATGCCAGGACGTGGAATTTTCTCCCACGTGGGAGCCTTCGTGCGCATGCGCATACCGACGTCACAGCTCGACGGCGGTTATTTCCATGGAGATATGTATGTGCAACAGTAGGTACGCGTGAGGGGCCCTAATTTCTATCGTATTTCAATTGTCACGGGGGTCTAACGATACCCCATATTTTACCGAAGTATATACGTTTCTGAAGATTATTTGGTAGTGCGCATGCGTGGAACAAATCCCACGTCCTGGCATCACTGCTCCTCGGGTGCTGCGGTGCTCGAGTGCCGTGGTCGCCGGCTAGCGCCTCGGACGGATCAGGGTGTCGAGCCGTTTTCGAACTGTCCGGAGGCAAAAACAAGGTGGAGAGAGAACGGAGTGGGGTTGGAGAGAAAAGTATGCGGGCGGTCGGGGCCGCGCGTGTCGAGCTCAGGTATGGAGACAAGGGCCGAGCTCGTGCTGGAGAATGCCGCCAGCAGACTCGCACTCCACGGTTGGCCAGAGTTTAGCGATCGGTGGGAAGCATCGGCCCGACACGTGGAATGCGCTCGCTCGCGTCGGCATTATTTCGGCAGATCCACCACCGAGTCGGGCGGTATGCTCCGAGCAAAATGGCGGCCCGCCAGCCCGCGTTTTGAAAGGACCCCGTACTTATAATCGCGAGCCAGTCGGCAGGCAAGAGAAGCGCCATGGATATCTCCAGCATGCTTGAGGTGCAAGTCAACGAGGTGAAGGAGGTCAGGGAGGCGGACAGCAAGGAGAACGGTGAGTCGGCGGCCGGAGTAGCATTAGTTTGCTCGCTCGCTCGCTCACTCGAGAGAGAGAGAGAGAGAGAGAGAGAGAGAGAGAGAGAGAGAGAGAGGTGAGTGTGAGGGTGAGAAAGAGCGAGCGGTGTGGTGAGCTAACCTACCTTGCCATCGTAGTGACACCGCGAGATTCGGCAGCGGCCACGACGGTCCATCTGCCGGTTTCCATCTCTGAGGAGGAGAAAAATTTTTACAAGATCATGTTCGCCAACGGTGAGAGAGAAACGCGGCTGCAGTCGCATTTTTGGTCTCGCTTCGCCCAGAACTACCGAGAAGGTCTTGGGCTCCGGGTCACGGTGCACGCTCTACTTACCGCTCCAAACGGCTTTTACTTTCAGACATAGCTTCCGTGCGATATCGCAGGATACACTGCACCTCCTGCGATGCCCACATAGGATCCGCGCCGGCGCAAGCTCGAAACATGCACGAACACCCCGTGCTACGCACCCTTCTGTGCGCCAAATGCAGAGAGTTCTACGGGGATGGTACCTTCGAGCAAGGTAACGTCCTCCGTTCGCTCGAGAAACTTGGCGCGTAACTCACGGCGTTTCAGGGGACGACGCTACCGACATGTTCTGCAGATGGTGCGCCAATGGCGGGAACCTGTATTGCTGCTCCTACTGCAGCAACACCTTTTGTTACAAGTGCATAAGGAGAAATTTCGACTCGCTGGTAAGGAAGAAAATAGAGGCGGACGAGAGGTGGAAATGCTTCGTGTGCCATCCGGCGGACCTTTACTCCATCAGAGCCATCTGCTGGGCTCTGTTGCAGCACGTGCGAACCGTGACCAGGTAGAAGGACCGTCGTGGGTGGGGCCCCGCTCGTTGCGCCTGCCACTTTGCCGCGAATATTCACGTCCGACGCTTTTTCCTTTACAGAATACTGCAAAACGATCGTAACATGTCGGCATGGGAGGTCGAGGAGAGGATGAACTTGGACGAGTCTCAGTGTTGTCCGCGCAGGCGAAAGAGGAAGCGTCGCAGGACCGGTTCGAACTCGGAGGAGGAGGACGAAACGTACGTGCCGAGGAACAACGGCGCAGCGCTGCTCGCGAGGCGCAGAGCGGCCAGGAAGAACAACATCCCGCCGAGCGACGTCATCGCGATCGAGCAGTGTCGGAGCGAGATTCGCGTTCGCCACAAATCGTCGGTCCTCGCCAACGGGGGGAACGTTGACGGGTTGCGCGCGCCATCGCGGCTGCGGAGCTACGACCTTTCGACGGAGGCCGTGGTTTACGCGGTACCCAGCGCTTCCGAGCTTCCTCTGCGCATGCCCCTCTACGCTACTGGCGGCCTCCTAAACGCGGTGCCTACCGCGAGCCTGCTGCGTCCCGCCTGTGCGAGCGCCACGCCATCGAGTCTGCCCATACCCGTGCCAGCGTCCGCGGGCGCAACGACGCCCGCAGCCGCACCCGCGCCCGCACTCGCGCTCGCCCCACCGTCCCCCTCGGTTCATCGGACGTTGGCCCTTTCGGCGCAGCGCCGGCGCCTCTCGACGCCGGCCCCCATGGTGAGCATACCAGGACTGAGCTCGACGAATCTCGGAGGCAGGACGCGCGGCACCCTGGCCAAGCCGGCCGGCTGCTCGAGCGCGAGTCCGACGCCCAACGTGATAGAGATCGACAGCGACTCCGACGAGCCGGTCGTCGTCGAGCCGGCCGCCGGCGGGCCGAGCGCGGCCGAGGGGCCCGCCTCGAGCGTTCTAGCGGTGCCGGTGGCCCTCGTGCGTTCGGAGACCAGTCAGGAGTGCGGCGCGCCGATGGTTCAGAGCCGGAGCCGTAGCCGCGGCCACGGCCAGGGTCTAGTACGCGGCCGTGGCTGGGAGCCGACCAAGGAAATGGAGGCGAGGTCGTCGGAGAGAAGCGCGCGGAGCTTTGACCAAACGATGCTGCCCCACACTCGCGAGATTGACCTGATCTTGAACACTCTCAAGATTAAGATACACGGCATCTTGGAGGGGTCCAGGTGTCGCGAGAATGGAGAGAGTGCGCGGAACGAAACGAAGGAGGCTCGGCGCAAGATGAAACGGCTCCACAGGGAAATACGCGAGACGGTCAGGCGGTTGGCGCACACGAACGACAGACTGGTACGCGAATACAGCAGCTGGAGGAGATCCCGCCGACCTACGGACCTCGCGGCAGATCGCGCCCCCTGTGCGGGAAGGAAGCGGGACGCCAGCGACGAGCTACCGCTGGTCATGACTTGCGTCGCCGACTCCTCGGCGGAGAACGAGTGCAGCGAGGAGGAGGACGAGAGGGAGGAGGAAGAGTGGGGGAGAGCGGCGGAGGGGCGCGTGCTCGCACCCTCCGATCTCGTCGGCTCCACCAACGTTCTGCGAAACATGAGATTCTTTCGACAGAGCGCGACCGTTGAGAAGGCGGTCGGCGAGGGATATGCGAGCTCGCAAGACAAGTCTGTTCAGGTCTACGAGCACGCGCCCGAGGATTGCGAGGATCACCTGGGATACTCTATTCTCGAGAGGACCGACCACGAGTCCGCGCGAGTCGACGGCCTCGCCGAACACTTTGGCCGCTACGAGGAAGAGTTTATATTCTACCTGCAGCGCATCGAGGATCGGCCAGGCAGCGAGACGGAGGAGGAGCTGAGGGCGTCGGAGGGGCCGCTCTTGCCCGTTAAAGCGGAGCGGGAGGTCGCGAGGAACGCGGAACGCGATCGGGTGTGCGAGGAGGCCGGGGCGGGACGACCGTGCGCTCCGGAGGGCATGGCCGAGCAGGATGACACCTCGGGGACAACGGACAAGTCGTCGCGGCCGAAGAAATCCGATACGAACGTTTCACCGGCGCGTACGGCGATTAACAGCGACGCCTGCACCGAGGAAGAATCCTGCACCATTATCGACGACGATTGACACCGTCGACGATCAAAGTTCAAAGTCTGAGTTTCTTAACCACCTCGAATTAGCTCTTGCGTCGCGCCTCCCCGAAGACCGATTCCGAGAAACCGAGAAATCCCTAAGACCGGATCCCCTGCATCGGGTATACAGCCTCCGATACCTTTTTCCAGCAGGGCTTCTCAGCAGGGTGCATTGGCGGCCAAATCAAATCTGTCGAATGTCTTTAATAGTATTCCTTAACAGCCGTGGAGAGGCGTGAGGGACAATAGCGTAAATAAAATGAAAGAAGCGCGGCCGTTAAAACAAACGTCTGGGGGGCTAAACGAGCGTGGAAATGCAAAGAGAAGAAAGCTCGAATGTGCACGAATCGTAAGGGTATGGTGTGTGAGGGGTGGGGGGGGGGGCACGTAACTCGGCGCGCGACCTCGCCGTGCCGGAGGACGAGGAAGGAAAGGACGCTGCGGGAAATACGATCCTTCTCCGGGCACGGTCGTTGGAGCCTGCGCGATGCCGCCACGATACCTCGTGGCCACCGAACGCCGAGGTGATGGTAAAGTCTTTTCGATCATCTTGCTGTGCAGCTCTGTTGGAATAAATTTATTATAAAATACCAAAACTGCGCTAATGTCCTTTACATCCCTGTTTTTTAACGTGGACGCGCACCGAATCAACGAGGTTGCCCTCTTTCGAGAGGCGGACTTTCGACGCTCCCGTACCGGTAGGATTCCGGGCGGAAATCTTTCCCGGAGAGGAACGATCCCTGCGTTTAGTACCTGAACTGGCCCTTTTTCGCCATACCGTTGTGATAGATCTTGAGCGGCGTGTAACTCCCATTACCATTGATAGCTAAGTAGAGAAAAAGTAAGATATTCGAGTTTGGTCGTTTTAACCTTTTGATGGTAGCTCGTGATGCGAAATTGGAGGGGAGAGCGGTTAGCGAGATGCAACCTTGGAGACATAATTCGCTTACCCTGGACGACAGTGGCTGGTTTTCGAGAACCGTCAACGGTATGCGCATGGCATTGCGGTTTGAGCAGTCTGTGGTAGCATATAAAGCATAACGTTGCGACGATGGCCGCAGCGATGGCCATGTTATAGTAGACGGCTCTCAGAGATTCGAGGAAAAGGACGTTGGACACCTCGAGTCCAAGATCGTAGGATCCGACAATGGCTCCGATGCATCGGCCTGAGACAACGTCTCATTTATCGAATCCATCCGCGGCACCCGATTCGAGACAAGGGAGAAACTTACCGATGCAAAAGTGCGCGACCACGGGTAAGGCTTGGGCGGTCATCGTCAAATTGCGCGGCACAAGGTGCCTTAGGTAAAGCACAGCGGTGACCCACATAATTTCGAGGCTAAACACTTCCAGTCCCTCGGAGAGCAAGGACCACCAAGGTCCCGGTGCGGCGTAGAGCCCGACGAACCTAGAATGGAGAAAGGGCAGGGGGATAGGAACCGAGGGGAAGATGAAGTAGAAATCTCTCGCTCACCTCACGATATAGACGACGAAGGCCGCTATGAGAAGGTGCCCGTGGCCGCAATAGTCGACCAAATGCTCGAACCTCCAAAGGAAGAGAATGGCGGGCAGTGCGCCGACGGTCATAGTCGTGCCTATCGCCAATTCGTCGGCGTTCAGCGCCTGCAAGTGGCTGTGTCGAGGCTCGATTAGGACCGGACGAGGCGTCGTATCGAGCGTGCGTGCGCGGGGTGGGGTGGGGTATCTTACAAGGGCAAGTAGGTGTCCATGGCGCTCCAGAAGGTGCCCATCAGGATCAAGAGGAAGACCAGGCTCGCGGTTTCGCAGCCGTATCTCTTGACCGCGCTCATCGGCAAAGCGAGCATTCCGCTTCGGGTGTGCCACCACCATTCGGGCGGGCCAAGGGGCATGCCGTGGGCGCAGAGAGCGAGAAGGCCGGCGAGCAGCAGGAGCAGGGCGTGCAGCAGGATCGGCGGATAGTAGCGAGCCGAGGGTGAGAGCAGAGTGGTCGCGTATCCGCAAAGGGGTCCGAAGACGGCCAGGCCGAGGGAACCGAAGGAGAGCTGCCGGCCCACCTCGCCACGGCCGCGGGAGGTTTCACCGGTGGCAATCACGACGGCGGCGTCCACCAGCGCGACGGCCGTCGTGAGGAAGAGGTCGGCGGTCGATCGTATCCCCAGGTACCACCAAAAGGAGGACCTCTCCGTCGAGGCCGCGACGCCCTCGCAGTGGGTGTTCGCGAGGACGGTGCCTGGAATCGGAAGCGGAGCCAGAAGGAGACCGCTCGAGATACCTTCCAGCCGAGTCCTCGAGACTTACCCTCGAGTCCGTGCGCCATTGGCGACTCGGGCAGCGCGCACTCGATCCTAGCCTCGAGCGCCGATGGTACGCGGCATGGAAGGGCCTCCATCACCGGATAGACGCATCGCCCTTCCGCCTCCGCGGCAGTTCGAGGTTGGCCCAAGCTAACGTTCACGGTCAGGCCGCCCGAGTGTCCCGTGTAGACGTGGCAAAGGACCTGGTTGCTCGCATTTTTGAAGCAGACGTGCGGCGGCTCGGTTTCCGCCTCGACCGATCCACCCACCAACTCCGATTCTGTCCGCTCCTACCGCGGCAGCTCTCGTTACGTATCGCCAGGCTGTGTCCGGAATAAGGAGGAAAGTAGAGGTAAAGTAGGCGCTACCTTTATCGCTCCGCTCTCCAGGGGTATGAGCCCCGAGTAGTAGCCGCTGCCTGCGAGCTCGTCGATGCCCGGAAGGTCCGGAGGGGTGCTCTCGTAAGGCGTCGAGACCTCTCCAGCGTAGGTATCGGCGTTGGTATAGGCGACGTAACGGCAGTCGCGCAACACCAACGTCTCCAGGCTGGCGTCATCGGCGGTAGAGGGTAGAGGGCAGAAAGTAGAAGGCTGGCCATCCTTCCCCTCGAGCGCTGGGCAGCTCGATCGCTCGACGAACGCTCCCGCCGCGCGATCGCAGTAAAATCGGCGAGGCGTCCGCTCGAGCGGCCCTCTCTCGAGGGGCTGCGCCGGAGTGAGGAGCAGAAGGAGAGAGTGGAAGATGGCGGAGAGGAGGCAAGCGATGGCGATGAGCGATCGAAGATGACGGCCAGACTTGAGCCTCGAGTTGGTCCCGTCGCGGGAGCCGGCCAACCTGTCGGCGATTGGCGCAACCACCAGCGGCCCCAATGCGGCCACTGCCGGTGAGACGATCGAGATCCTCCGGATCTCCTCCATGCTCAGTCCCACTCGCTTCATGTGCAACGGGAGGAATGGAAAGAGACATCCTATTCCTGCGCACCACAGACACAAGGTACTACTCCCGCCCGTACGCTAAACTCAAGAAACGCCTTGGACAAGCACGATACCAGGCCCGATCGTATCGCGGCCACGATTTACCTCCAAAAAACAAGAAGAGCAACAGCTTCAACGAAAGGAGATTGGCGTTGACGAGTTTCTTCCCCGGTCTGTCGATCGTTTCCTCCATTCTCTCGATGGACGCGCTTACCGTCATGCTGCCCAAAATTGGCAAATCGGCCGCGAGAAAGCAGGCAGGTCCGGCCTCGATCACTGCGAGGATCGGGGCTTTATCGAGTCCATAATCGTGAATCAGCTTGGATCGATTCACCTGAAACCGAAAGGGCGAGGATGCAACGATCGGGATCAGGATTGGAGGAGAGGCCAGGTATAGGTATAGACTCGGGGAGACAGGTATAGGAGTGTAGCGTTCTCTCGAAGAAGGGATTCTCTCTACTCCCTTAGGAGCGCCGCCTGCCTCGGTACGCTCTCTCAAAGCCCGGCCAAAGCGGGCCTCCGAAGCGACCTCCGAAGGGGAGTCGAGGGCCGGCCAGGGCCGTTTCGCGATCTACCACTTAAGAGTAGGCGGCGACGTAATCGAGTCGGGTCGCGACATACTTGGACGGCCGAGGCGCGCTTACCTCATCAGCCTTGTGGAGTCACCTCCTACGCCCCCTTGACGCCCCACACATTCCCCTGCCCTCTCCGAACCCCGCCCCTCGACTCCTTCCCTCTCCTTTCGCCGACGATCCTCCGAGCGCCTCGATCCTCGATGGCCCGCTCTCGCGATTCCTACCAATCCGGCCGAAAATCTGTCCAAAGTCACGTTACGCCTCGCACCGGCACATTTTCTCCTTTCAGAGCTCAAAGCTGCGGGGCCTCGTTCGCGGCGTGCGCGCCAACGCTAAATGGGTCAACGACGGCTCGCGGAAGCCTCGAGCGTTCCTAGACGCT
Source organism: Ampulex compressa (assembly GCA_038496175.1). Lineage (NCBI taxonomy): Eukaryota > Metazoa > Arthropoda > Insecta > Hymenoptera > Ampulicidae > Ampulex > Ampulex compressa. The sequence goes on from JBCFXI010000800.1 coordinate 42,749, forward strand.
TACCGATCATTCCGCGCACTCTCCCCTCTGCGCCCGGCTAAATTTCCCACCTACTCGATGTACCCTGCATCCACCTCCTGGCCGATCGCGACGCGTTCCGTGCCTGTCGAGATAGTCCTCGTGATCGCGCTAAGAAAAACCGGTTCCTATCGAATATATATGTATATATAAAAAATATTCCTCGATGATAGACGAGGAAGAAGTGGTACGGGTTAGAACACTGGGTCATTCTGCCGAGAGTATTTTGACACGCGCCTAGTTTTTACCATTTCGGGCGAGAATCGACGAGAGAGTCGCGAGAAACAACTCCTTTCCGATCGTCCGCTCGTGTCTGAGAACGAAACGAATCGACGATGGATCTGCCGTTTCGAGCGTGAGTTCGGACGCGTACGTAAGAGCGCAAACCGCGATCATAGATTCGGCCGTGCGAACAGGGAACGAAGCACGTTGCTCCTTTACCTTACGCCACGCATCGACGTCCTCCGCGCGCCTGCTCGCTTACATCATCGAGGACGGTCCGGCGCTTACGTCAATGAAAGATCCCCGTCTTCGAAAAGACGAACCGGCGAGCGGGCGAGCGGGCGTCGAGAACGCACTGGCAAAGCTTGCTACCACGCGTGCGCCAAGGCTGTCCAGGTAATCCTCGGAAGTTCGTCAAAACTCGAATTCTTCGGAAGCGCCGGAAGCAAGAAACTTTTCGAGATCCGCCAAGTTTCGTCCACGGCTATTACCTCCCCCATCGGTTCACCGCCGACTACCGATTCGAGAGCCCTATCGGGACAGTCCTCGAGGCCTTCCGGAGTGGAAAGCCGCTTTCCTTTCATATTTCCATTCGATCGTGGAAAGTAGGGGGATGGCCCTGTTTTATAGGCGAGCGCAGGCGAAACGTACGGGACGTGTCCGATGCCCGCTCATCCCGCGAATAACGGAATCACGATCTCCGGCGCTCGGCAGGCTTTTTCGTGGTAATAACTGCCAAGAGAGATCTTGCCGGCGACAAGTCGACAAATCGAACGGAGAAAGCGAGCTAAGCGTAAAGCGGAGGTACGGGGATAGGGAAAAGGAGTGGGAAAGGAGTGGACGGCCCATCGGCGATGGAGTACGCGCGCCTACCGTCCGTTGCGGCAGAGGAGGATACTCGAAAGATCGGGGGACCAGCGGTCGTGAGGCGTCGTCCGAGGGGACCCTTACGCTCTAGACTTTGTCGGCCCCTTTATCGTTTTCGCGGCTCGAAGGGGCCGCCCTTTTCCCTCGTTTTAACGGCGAATCACGCAGAAGAACCGACCTCGGGGTTTCCGCGAGGTCCAATCGGCCTCGACCAATCGGTGCTGCGTCCGGATACCGTTCGTTAAGACCAATTGGCCAGGATTTAAAAGAAAAACCCAGCAGGCTCGACTCGATACCGTGCAAATGTGCGCGACTATGCGCAAATCTGCCCGTTAACGCACCAACGCTCGAGCGGGGAAGGGGGGCCAAATGGAGAAAAAGTCGATGGGAAAGGAAATTCGGGCCCCGCCGCCAAACTCCATCTTCGTTCGCTCGCTCCTCGGACGCTCATACTTACGAAAAAGGCGCCTCTGGAGCAAGTCTCGTCCTCTTTGGTCTGGAAAGGATGTCGGCTATGATCGTAAAAGGATGCAAACGCGCCAAACCATGTTTTCCTTCTCCGGCACGATCGGTCAGATCAGCTCGAAGCCCGTGGAGCGACTGTCAGCCGTGCTGGAATCTCGACGAGTGTAGCTCTCGCACGAGCCTCTATCCGCAAACCTAGCTTCCCAGCCGTTCCCTCCGCGCCCCGAGCGCCGATCCCGCGGAGCGCCGTCCGCCGACCGTCGACCGCCGACCCCGCGACATCGCTACCTTTCGGCTTAGCACCGCTTGAGGCGTAAGAATAACTTTTGTCCCTTCTCAGCGATAGCCGCCGAAACCGTCGCGATAGTTTATTCGATCGAAAGTGGCCAAGCTGCGAATGCGCAACGTCCTCGGCAGTTATTGTTTTCGCTTACCAGCGAAACGATGATGTTATAAACAGACGCCGCAGGGAAGAATACTTTCGTTTATTCCGGCGGCTCGTTGCCGGGGATTCGGCAGAGAGGCAAAGAAGAGCGGTGACGTGACCGACGCGAGTGACCTTCCGACCGAGAAGACGAGGAAACGCCGCGGCATCTATCGGAGCGCTGCGAGAGAGGCTAGCTTGCGTCCACGTGCTGGTCTGCACGCGTCTCGAACTGCCGTCAGATGTTTATCGGCCCAATGTCTTTCCGCGAGCTTGGCCTCAACTCCTGGATCGTCGGCCAGTGCGATTCTATGGGTATGCCCGGTACATCGTTTCCAAGCTTGCGCGCCCGAGAACCAAAATCGTCCCAACGAGCCGTTCTCGACGTGCGGTTTTCCTTTCGGCTTTCAGGGCTAAAGAAGCCGACTCCGATTCAGGAAGGTTGCATTCCACGGATACTCGCCGGCGAGGATTGCATAGGGTGCGCCAAGACCGGCAGTGGAAAGACTCTGAGCTTTGCTCTCCCGATCTTGCAAAAGCTTTCCGAGGATCCCTACGGAATATTTGCGTTGGTCCTAACTCCCACGAGAGAGCTCGCTTTTCAGGTAGGCGGGATCCGGTGCGGCTACCGCCCGTCCCACCTTCCTGGGTAACGTGTCTGCAATTTTAGATCGCCGATCAATTCGCCGCCATCGGTAAGCCTATAGGTTTAAAGAAGTGCGTTGTCGTCGGCGGAATGGACATGGTGGCGCAGGGTTTGGAACTGGCAAAACGACCGCACGTGGTTGTCGCCTCGCCTGGACGTTTGGCTGACCATCTGCAGAGCTGCGACACGTTCTCGTTGAAAAGGATCAAATTCCTGGTATTGGACGAAGCGGACAGACTTTTGGGCGGCCGGTTCGACGAGCAACTCTCCGTAATATTTCCACGACTGCCAAAGCGGAAGCAAGTTCTTCTCTTTAGCGCCACGATGACCGACGCTTTGGAAAAAGCGAAGAACGTCACCTCCGGCGAAGTGAGTAACGGTATCGTTCTACGCCGTACGCCCAAAGGATAGAATTTTGACATCGAGACGACTTTGCGTTCAGATCTTTACATGGGACTCGAAAGACGCGTCCAGCACCGCCACCGTAAAGCAGCTCGATCAGTATTACGCTCTGTGCCCGGACGAAGCCGTCGATTCTTTCTTGGTAGAAATCGTCAAAAGGTTTTCCGCCGATAGAGAGAATGGATCCATCCTGATATTTACCGATACCTGCAAGTAAGCAGCCTTCTCTCCCTCTTCGATGCCTACTCCAACTTGCTCGGCGAGGAATATCTCTCTATCGGTGCCGCTTTCCTTTAGGAATTGCCAGCTGTTGTCCATGACCTTGAACGAGGTTGGATATAGGAACGTAGCGCTTCACGGCATGAATCGGCAAAAGGATCGATTGGCGGCACTGGGCAGTTTCAAGTCCGGTCTCATCAAGATTCTGATAGCAACGGACGTTGCCGCCAGAGGTTTGGACATCCCCGCGGTAGAACTGGTGATCAATCGCGATATACCGAACGTTCCGAAGGAGTATGTTCACAGAGTGGGTAGAACGGCCCGGGCGGGTAGGCCCGGTATGGCGATCAGCGTGATAACGCCGCGGGATATTAAGTTGTTGCACGCCATCGAGGAAGCGATCGGGAACAAGTTGAAGGAGTTTCGAGTGGACGGTAAGAATAAAGAGCGCGCACTCTCGGGGGTTTCCCCCTCGGAAACCCGTTACTTGCGCAACCTTACTGACACGTGCCCTTCCGCGACAGATCGGGAGATTGTCAAGATTTTGACCCAAATATCCATGGTTAAGCGGGAAGCCGAGATGAAACTCGACGAGGGAGACTTTTACGAAAGGAAAATGATCAATAAGCGGAAGAAACTTATCCTCGAGGGCAAAGACCCGGATGAGGTTGCTGATTTACTGGAAAGGGAGACCGTCAAGAGGGAAAGGGGGAAAAGAAGGAAAGAAAAAGTTTGATATGCGGACGAGCCGAAATTGAGTGGAAATTTGCTTAATTGGACGGAAAGAGAGTTTTATCTTATCGGTTTATAACAAATGCTGCGTATGTATTTTTCGTATACAAGGCATATACGTGCTAGGCACGTGTAACGTTCCATCTACAATTGTGGCTACGGTTTACGCGAGGTTTTGCCGCTAAATTGTACAAGGAGGGATGCTATACAAACTTGTAAATTAGTTCGACACGAGTATTGTTATACTACTGGACCCATTCTAAAATGGTATGTATTTAAGGGAATTAAGATAAAGGTGAAGAAATGTGGCTCTTGTTAAAAAATGTGGATCGACGGTACAAGTTGCATGGTTAATCTCTTATAAACTAATGGCCAGAGATGTAGAAATGTCGCAAAGTCGATTACACGAATGTGTGCAGTATTTGGTTGGCAGATTGTAAGCTAATGGCATCAGCTCGCGTGAAAAATAAGTCGGATAGAGGAGCAAGGGGAAAGCGTGTAAAACTGAAAGAACCCAACTCATTCACACTTGGCAAAAGCTCACTCCCGCTCAAGGCGGTCTCAATGCTCAGCCAAGTACCTCAGCTGAACTTTCCCAGTCGTTTGCACATAAACGGTATGTCAACATGTTCGAACCTCTTGCCAGGGGATTGTCCTCCGAAATGAAAAGGTATGTCGAAAGGTGCATCGAACAAAAGGATCTGGAACCTCTTCTTGGGAATTCAAAGGCGCGCACGAATTTTTTCCTCATTCCGAATTAAACCTAACCTGCTTAGAAAGGCATAGAGTTCCGCGACATATTCCTTCGGATATTTGTGAAAGTGGCCAACGTGGGGCGATTTGTCGAATATCTTCACGTACGTCTGAAAGTTCAACGATATAACTGGACTATACTATATTTGTATTTAAGTACTTCACGCCTATTATCGTTCAATGGAAAGACTTTTTCTTCGAACGTAATGGCTACCTCGTGCGTATCTTACCTTTATTCCCAAGGAGTCCCACTGATCGCGGACTCTCAGATTGTTGGTCACCGTTCCGACCGGATCCGTTTTGCTTATGAGAAACAATGCTGGGGAACGTACCAAAGTCGTGTGAAATAATTGGCTAGAGCGAATATAGTACTGGGTGGATTGGTTGTAGAAAGTTCTCATATGGTATCTGAAATCAATAGGTCGGTGTACTAGTTGCCGGAGACAGTGGGAATACGAGAAGCAAGATGGAGAGAAGGGGGTGGACTTTTGACGAGCCACTGTCCGAGACTCACTCCAGATACTTCTCCATCATTGTGCGCAGCATCTCATTTTTTGGAAAGATGGCGCGTGGAGTGCCCATGGTCAGTTCGCTAATATCAGCGACACTATCCCATATCTGCCCTACGATTCTATCGACGATGTGGTTATATTTTTGACGTTCGGCATGTATTACATCCAAAGTTTCTCCCCACATATAGCCACCTACCGAAAAGCCGTGTAATAAGATCTGCCTGTAGCTCGTATTTTGCGCTAGGAACGTCAGTAAATCGGCGGCGACCAACTAAAAGGAAATAATTCTAAGAACGATAACAAAAATGCATGCTCCAGGGGTATCAGGAGAGAACGGCCCTCTGCTTACTCTGGATCCCTTTGTTGGCCACATCAGTTGCCAAGGTGTAATGGTCACCATGGCTACGTCAAAACCTTGTTCCATGTACAAATTGACAAATTTCATAACGTGTCTGCGCTTGGACAGTAGCCAGCTGAGTATGACCAGTAATGGCCTGTCAGTGTGACTATCGAGGTTTTCCACTGTGTTCCCATGGTCAACAGTCCGGTTGCCCTCCGTAAGTAACTCGATGTTCTTAGTAATGTGGTAAGTGGATAGTTTGCAAGCTGACAGAATGGTAGGCTGCTAGGGATTATGCGTCAAAGTTAAACATCGGGACAAGAGCGGGGCTGAATGTTCGGATTAGCGTGGATAAATAATGAAATTGGAATACAATACCAAATTTGGGCGTTGGTCAGTCGGTCGTGGTTGTACGTAGAAATCAAGTGGTCTCCGTAGGAGGGGACACAGTACCCGTCGGCCGAGGAACATAACGACGAGGACGAGCGGGGAGCTTACTTTTTCAAGCGGCTACGATGTAACTGCGCGAACAGATCGAGAAGAGCATGTGGCATAACTGCTATGCATCTATGTAGCGGGCATTTATCCAACCACCCTGCACTTTGCACTCTCCGATAATTGCCTCAGCATTCGGGAGGCACACTACGCTACGTCGCGTACGTGTCTCGTCTTGCAACGACGGTGGACGTATTTAAGCTCTACTCGCCCAACCATCCCCTTACTTCTCCCTCTAGAACCGACCTAGACGCGATCGAATTTCATCCGCTAACCTGCCCTTTCCCCGGATTACCCAATTTTCCCGCGGTGTACCTCGAGAAGATCGACTCCCAAAGTCTTTGCCGCGATCCTCTCGTTATTGTTATCGTTCCACGACGCCGATCCCTATTTACTCACGTATCCCGCTCCATCTATATTAGAGCTACGCTCCTATTCTGCGAACCCCTGCCCCTCGTGTGCTACGTCCGTAAGCTGGCGATGTGGACAAAAAAACGTCTAGTCATCTAATTAAGCGGGTACTTTGATGGGAAAAAAGTTCAAGGAGTGTTCAGGGAGAGGGCGGGGGGCTACAGCCGGCGAAAAGGGACGAAGGAACGTGAGGCGAGCAGTGACGCGCGCGCGCACGAGAGAGAGAGAGAGAGAGAGAGAGAGAGAGAGGTGACATACGTGATAACTTACGAACAAGACCGTCCGACGATGGTCGATAGCAGTACTCGATTAGCCGCGAACATGCGTTCGGCCACCGTTGATTCTATTACGGCAATGTGCAACGTTGACACGCTGCGCGGCTATCGTGCGCGCTTGCACCGCTCCTTCCGTCGGAGCCAATTTTTCAATGCACACACGTTTTTCAGCTAAGCTAGTTGCTTCGGGGAAAATGTTAAAGCGCGAAAGACGACCTTTTTTTTCCCGAAGAATCGGTACTCGATAATTCACCTTTATTCCCTCTTGTGTCCTTACAAGTTCTTACTAAATTTCTATCGTACGTCCTAAAACATCATAACTCGAGCAGTTTCTTGTCCTTGTTTAAACATACTCCGTAAATGAATCAACATTTCATGTGTGATCGCACTTTTACTCGGTATGCACGTGTAAGATTTACAGTCGGCGGTGCAGAGGAGGGAGAGGGAAGAGCGAAGGATCTATGGGGCAGCGCAGCGCGGGGACCGAGATTCGTTTGAATTTCGCACGAATTCGAGAGTCACCGCCGGCGTGCAAATCTAGTTAGGTGACTTTTTTTTTTTTTTGCAGTAACTCGCATTGCCGTACAACGGAGCATAAGTGGTTCACGCATGATTTACGATGGCCATCCAAAGAAGTTTATTGCAGCTGGTGCTGATCGTCGGAATATTAGAGAGCATTATTGGCGTAACTCGTACTTGACACAACATCAAGATAGTTTGAAGAATACGTTATGCTACAAACGATATACCACCAAGTACAGAGTAGCGTGTAAAGGCGATACTTAATCGGGGACGTATGTATGTGTGTGTCTGTGTGTTTATAATATATATCACCTTGATATCGGGAGACAGGTTGCTAAAGAGGCTCTTACTCGGCAGAAACTTTTCCCTTTGTAACGTATTTAGAGTAATACGGATTTACGCACGAAAAAAAACTAGTTCTGAAGAGTGACACCGCCTTTGAAGGTGAAAGATAAGTGCTCTATAGCATTGCTGAATCACCGGAAATGAGCGTTCAAGTTTACACAATCGATGCCTTATTTCGGGCGTATACAGCCAAGAGCGGACGGTGTCGTGAGAATTTGAAACTCGCTTCCGCGTTAGAGAGGAGGGAGAAAGGATGAGGTATTGACAGTGACGCGTCGTTCACCAACCGCCGGCTCGGCCCCGTACCCAACCCCGTTGTCGTCACCCAGCAAAATCAAGGGGGAAGGGTCGAGGGGGGAGCGACACGCTTCGATATGTACTACTATGCCGTACCGTTTATTACCGATTTAAGATCGAAAGTACTTAGGTCTAACCGCTATAAGATACGCACGCACGCACGCACACACACGCACGCACGCACGCACGCACACATGTGGTACAATGAATGCAGGGTAGGGTCGCAGGGCACGGCGCAGTCGCCCCGACCGCCACGGTGTATCCAAGATTGGTGACTGATGGTCGGAAAGTTTGCAAAGATCCGGTGGATGGATAAAGGCTTGTCTGTGTGCGTCGCGAGCTCGGGCAGCCGCGGCTAGGGTTGTGCTTAGGACTTAGTAGACAGTCTTGGAGAGCCGGCGGACCCCTTGGGTCGCGACCAGTTTCTTCTTCTTTAAAAAAAAAAAAAAAAAAAAAAAAAGTCGATTCTTCGAACGTAACGTGCTCTAATCAATAATACAGCCACAATAATAACGATAGTAGGAGCTGCATTAGGGTACAAGTCTTGACTCGGAAAGTACCGTATAGAATAAACGTATCGATATAAAACTGAAAGGCATGGCTCGGGAAGATGATGGGGGGTGGGAGAAAAAGTGGAAATCTTGGGTCTTAAAGTATTCGTACCACTATAATGATCTCGTTCGAATGGCAGTTGATCGATCTTACGGAAAGATACAAGTAGCAGCTACTCGGTATGTAACCAATGGCAGTATAATGTAGTTAAGTAGTACTTCGGCACGGCCGCCCGGCGCCGTCGACCGTCGAGTGCAACGCCTAAATCACACGGCATCGCACACCGTCGGCCTGATATATTAGGTTCCGCTATACTCGCTAAATAGATACTTAAACTATTTCCCTTATGGTTAATATACAAATAGCGTTCCGCAATGTGTTATAAGCAGCGTCGTTATCTTACAAGTTGTATCGACCCGTAAATAAGGATTTCCCGGCGACTAACCGCATCCCTGAAATCCTCGGCTTCGCGCCAATCTGCGTGGCCGGCGAGTCGGTTATATACAGGTTTCCAGCACTAAGCAGCTCCGCGTTCTATCTCAGAAGGCTTCTACGAAACTCGCGGGAAATAGGCCAGTTCGTCCCGTTCGCTGTTGCGTTCCCTTGTACCACCCGTCGTCACGTTTCTTATGCACGTATATTATGTCACCCACTCGCAGTTCCAATTCAAATTCGCTATTGGGGGGATATGGTACGATGCAGCGGAACCTGTAGACTCTTTCCCTGGAAAACAACGATCAATCGTTTTTCTCTTGCTTCCCTTTTCCTCGAGTGCCCCTTCGATCGGGCTGGAACCGAAGGTTCCGTGGATACGAAAGAAGAAAAAGAAGGAAGAAAGAAGAAGGAATGAAAGTGGCGTATACCGTTCTCGGGAGGGCTGCTGTTTCGTCTGTTTCCCCATTCCGGCGTCTAAGGAGTTACTCTTACGGTGATGGTTCCCAGCTGCGGTGCATACCAAGCCCCCTACGTCGGTGGATCTAAGGGCGAGCAATGGACGATGAACGACAACAGGGAACGGTCCGGTCGCGCTTAGAAACCCAAGCGTGCCACGATCGATTCAGGAAAATACGTATAGATCGATGGGACCAATACGGGGAGAAACGTGTTTGTTTGGTGCACATGGCTGGCAAGCAAATTGTGCGGACAAAAACGGTAATATCGGCCAACGGAAAGGATGTCTCGAGTAAGCTCTGGTCCATCTATTACGTGCCAATCTCCAAGAGCCTAGAAAACGTCCGTTTGGGGAAGTAACGCAATGGGTCAAACGATAGTGAACGAACGTATGTGCAGACTGATTCTACGTATAGCCGCAGGCAACGCCATACTTTGGTAGAACATTCAAAATACGAACTCGAGTAGCCCGAGTTACGAATGGCAGCGTTAGACTCCCCCCCCCCCCCTGCTCGGCGGAGCCGCCCCGAGCAATCCTCGGGCGCAAAGGCACGCGCAGCAAAGATTACCCACATTGCGTCATCGAGTAGAAAAAACGTTGCCGGCGTTGGCTTGCAATCAAACTAGCGGACAAAGAGGGCTCGTGGCCTCGAGTGGAGGAGGGTGGGAGGGAGGAAGGTGAATCCGGGTAGCACACGAGGCGCGCGCGCGTCCTCCCACACAGGCAGGCACGCATAGGAAATGAGAGGGAGAGGGAGGGAGGGAGGGGGAGGGGGAGAGAGAGAGAGAGAGAGAGAGAGAGAGAGAGAGAGAGAGAGAGAGAGAGACAATGACGGGCAAGGACTAACCTCTGTAGAATCGAGACGGGTAAGGAGGGTCTCTCCTTGTACTTAAGTCTCTGCGAAGTCGTGACTTGCTCTTGCGCAGAGCTCGGGCACGCCCGGTGCTGGCTGTTCGGAGTATTTAACTCCTGCGAGGGCCCAACCTGTAGCAACTGGCTTGGGCAAGACCCAGATCTAATTTTAAACGTACCCACCCCGCCCCAGCCCAGCCACATGAGTATTAGATTATAATCGCAAATGGTGCAGATCGTAACGTAAGCAAAAGGATTAAAGGTAGATCTTTGCCGCTCGTCATTCGTACAATCGATTCGCTCGGCTCTTAGTCCGCTATGTACGTGCGTAAGCAGTAAGGTACGGATCGTGCAGTAATTCGAAGGAAGCATCTCGTCACGCCCGTTCTGCCGGCGAGGAGGAAGGAGAGAAACGTGTCGCGACAGATCCACGGTTCGGCGCGGACGGTTGGATGGTTGAAAGCGCGGAGCATTCTCCAGGAGACAAACCGGTCGACGCAGCTCGGCGAAGGGACATGCGTATCTTTGGCTTTGCGAACGTGCCGGCGACCGACGCTCGCGCGGAATGGTCTTTGGACGGAGCTTTGGGTTACACACGTTCCGTACACAAGCACAAAGCGCAAAGCTAGCCTTCGAATGCGAACGAGCATATCTTACCGGATATGTACTGGATTCACGACGGAATTACCATCATCGAAGACGGGATTATCCATCGAATACGTGGCCGGTGGTGGAGATTTCGATTTTTTGATGTTCGTCAATCGTCGCATGAGAGACACGCACTTGTCCTTCTTCTCCTTGGGCTACGAGCCGAAGGTGAATTAATGCCTGATGGAATTCTAGCGTATCTCCGGGGGTAGTGGGGAGTAAAGGGGAAGAGAAAGCGCTTCATGCTGCACACCTTGCGCTACGGCCACGTCGGCGTTGTCGGGAAATCGTACCTTGTCGGGGTTTTTGGAGGCGCACGCGGCGGCGGTGACAGCGGGCGCGGACGAAGACACGGACACGGTCGGCGAGGAGGAGGGTATCATACCGCTAGCGCCGCGCTGCGTACTGTTCGGGCTTCTGTTAATCTCGCTGCCCGTCGAAGGGCAAGTGGAGGTCGCGTTGCTGGCCTGGCCGCTGTTATTGTTACCTCCGGCGCCGTTGGTGCCATTGGCAGCGTTACTACCGGCGGTGCCGGCGTGCGGAGGCGCGGAGCTAGGAGGAGTCGGTTGTTTCCCTGGAGAGGCTGAAAGCACATACTTTTGACCGTTAGGTTCCGAGAGAAAGAGCGCTCGCGCCACTCCGAGGGCGGCCGGCCCGGCCGACATTACGTACAGACGTTGCCCGACATAACGGCACTGTGGCTCCGTCCTAGCGGATTGCCCACCACGTTCGGCTCGCCGTGCCGCGCTTGGGCCTCCTCCGGAGCGTGCGGCTGGCTTTGGCCGTGCCAGGAAGACGACACCATCGGCGAGGGGCTGCCGGCGCGCGGCGGCAGTTCCGGCGGTGGTAGTGTGCGCGGATTGTACGGCTGAGTCGTGCCGCTCGTCTTGCTCTTGGTGTAGCTCACCGCAGCGGAGCGTGGCTCGACGTTGTTCTGGCCGGACGAGAGGGGCGAGCCCTGATGCTGGCCGGGGTTCGGCGAGCCGCGACACGCGCCGCGCTGACACCTGAGCGCGTATTGCGGGACGAGAGTCAGATCGGTCAGATTTGAGAGGAAAAGAGAGGAGAGAGGCCGACGAGGAGGAGGAGGTAGAGAGCCACCTACTTGGCTGGCGCGACGTAATTCCCGGGGAAAACACCGCACTTTTGAGTGCGATTCGACGTGCCTTTGAACCATCCGTCCTGGCAACGCTCGGTCACCATGTAGACGCCGCCTTTCCTCAGCTCCAGCTCGTCAGCCTTTTGCGGCTTGTAGGGGTACAGGGCTATGTAGGCGGCGGGCAAATGGCCGCCGGCGGTGGAAAGGCTGCTGGGCAAGCTCTGCGAGGGCTGCGCGAGCACGAGGTCGCTGCTGCCGCTACGCCTGTGCCGAAGACCGTGATCCGCCGATCCAGTGCTGCCCCCGATCTGTCGGCATGGAGAGGAACGGAGAGGGTGGGCCTTACGGGAATGAGACCGTGGCTGGAGGGTGCGTGTACCTGCAAAGCGGCGAAGGATTCGTTGGGCCCGCCAGGATTGTGCCCGCCACTGCCACCGACGCTCCCGTCCACCGCGGGGCTCAGTATTTCCGCGCTGTGTCTGTGGTGAGGATGGCCAGCGTGAGCGGCGTGGCCGGCATGCCCACCGTGGCCAGGATGCCCCGGGTGCCCGGGGTGCCCATGGTGGCCGGCATTGACGGCCGTGAAGCTGTGTCGCTTGATGTGCCTGTTACCAACAGCGGGCGGGGAGGTCGCCGGGCTGCTGGGGCTGCTCGGGGCGGTGCTGGAACTGCTGGAAGTACTCGAACTATTGGGCGTGTTCGGCGTAGTCGTCGTCGTCGAGCTACCCCCGGACGAGGCGTTCGAGACGGAGTCGCAGACCGGCAGGGCCGTGCTCTGTCGAACAGATGTAGAGACGCGCAGAGGCCGTCCGTTATCCGCTCCGTTATCCCCTCGGTTTGGCATGCGATCGGCCCACCCTCCGTTTACCTGTACGCGCTGCGCCCGCGGTTGGCTGCTGGTCTGTACGTTGCGCGAGTGGTCGGTGGGTATCAGGGGCGTTGTCTCCTCGTTGGTCGGCGTAGGCGGGGCGACCCTTGACGGGCCTGGCTGCGCGCTGTTTCTCAAAAATTACCGGTTAGACCTGAAAGATTACCTACCCGCTCCATCGCCCAACTTCTTTGGCTTACTTCGTCGACAGCTTCATCAAGGCCCTGGCCACGCCGTTGAGCTCGACGAAAGCCAATGGAAATATGCCGATCCTGTCCAAAAGCTTACCCTCTGCCCAATTTTCGTCCACTCGTCTGATCACGCCGATTACCTCTCCCTAAAACCACGCGTTTGCCCTTCGCTCCCTTTCTTATGCTTCGAGACGTCGTCGCTCTTTCTTTCTGCCTACATTACCTTGTTAAAAGTCAGACAGCCGTCTTCGTCGTCGTTGGTCATCCTAAAGTCGTACAGGGCCTTACATTGCGGTACGTGCGGCGTTAACGGGGTCATCACCTATGGCGCACGATGGATTTCAATTTCCGATTCTCAATTTGCAATTTAGTACTTTGGCATCCGTTCTGTATACGCCGCGTACCTGAACGTAGGACAGCGGGAAGACACCATGGTTGTTGCCACACTCTCCAAAGTACCAGTTGTTGTCGATCTTCTTTCGAAGGACGACAACGTCGCCCTTCTTGAAGCTCAAATCTCTGAAATGTAAGGAGGGGAAAGAGTGAAAGACAAAGCACGGCGAGTGAGCTGGTGGGAAGGAAACGGCCGCTTACCCTCGGACCTTGGACGCATAGTCGTAAATAGCACGGCCGTACGCCTGATCGCGGGGCTGAATCTGCTTGGCTGCGGCGTTGGAATGGCGGACTGGCTCCGCCGGCAAGGAAGCGGGCATGGAGTTGGCAGGTACGATAGGAGCTGGAGCGACCTGATGACCTCCGAGGAGTCTCTGCGGCGCTTGATTGGCTCTCGGGCCAGACTTTAGCGTTTTGGGCGCGGCGTTGCGCATTCCTTCCAGGATTCTCATCAGCAGAACGTTGGGGGGAAGATCATCGACCTTGGCGTCGACCAGAACTCGGCACTCGGGGCACCTCAGTTCGCGATGGGTGCTCACGATTTCCTCCAAACATTTCTTGCAAAAGGTGTGCTGACAGGGCAAAACCTTGCTAGAGGTGTCTAGTCGTTCGAGGCAGACCGAGCATTCGAGGAGGTCGTTGAGCATACACTCGTCCATCCTGGCCGTGCCAAAATATCGGCGATGTCCAATATCGGTCGAATATCTCTCTCTCCAGCCTCCTCTCGGCCGTTCCTCCTTCCCCGATCCGCGCTCCCTCTTCCGCGCCTAACCCTCTCGCGCTCGGCGGGCCTCCTCGATCCAGATCCCTCGCGGTCCCTCCGGGAGCCCGATCGAAGCCTTCCGAGTCGAGGCCACGGGCATGCTACCCTGCAGCCGTCTCGAGCAAAGCCCTCGAGTTTCTCGGCGGCGCCCCTCCCGAGAGAAACCCGAGAGAAGGAATATCCGGTGCGTTGCGTCGAACCGTCGGTACGCGCGCTGTCAAACCGACGCCGCTCCCTTCCCACGGAGCCTCATCGTGCAAAGTCACGCGTCAAACCGCGCACCGATCGATGCCACGATTACTCGCGCGCGCGATTCGGACGGATCGAACGGCAGACGGCCGGAACGCCTTTGCTCGAGCGTTAATTCGCGTGTACGCCCGCGCACCCGCACTCGACGTCCGAGCTGCACGGCACCTCCGGCTATGGGCCACGGCAGAGACGCGCGCGCACGCACCATGCACGCACCATGCACGCTTCGGTGCGCGTAAGAACCGATCGTTGGCCTTCGAGTGCCACCAAATTTATGCGTAGTCTTCCCACCGCCCGCCCGCTCGCCTCTGCCCAGTACGATCGGCGTCCAGGAACGCTTCCTCCTTTCCCGGCCTGTCCTCTCCTTCGACCGGGTCGCGTCCTAGCAGACCTGTAGCGACGCCGCAGACCGGAGAGCGACCCGAGCTTTGCGGATATCTAATCCGCGAATCGCGTCCGGATCCGCGCATTCCTTTATTTCGAATATCAATTCGAACTTGCTTTTAGTCCCCAGTCGAGGGGGGGAGGAGGCTAAATTATATAACGGCGGAAGGGGTAGGCTGGGGAGTGAAACCGATGCGCAAACGGAGAATGGCTGCCGCGAAGATACGGCCGATCGATTTCTTCGCGCCGATACTCCACGACTAACTCTCCATCCTCCCGCCCCTTTCGCCCCAAAGTTGAACAGGACACGAAAAAACTCAAGGGTAGTACTGCGTTATGCGACTCGTTTATTATCCTTATCATCGTAGCCGTCTTCTCCTTCTTCTCGTTATTACTGCTTCTTATTTTGTAAAAAATAATAATGACAAGATGCGCCCCTACCTATGTTTCTAGCGGCGAGCAAGAACGAGCGGTAATGCCGGATATTACGATATTATGTCCTGTCAGGGTTGGTTCTCGTCGTACATTTTCTCGGAATTTTTTCTTAGCGGAAACATGGTTCCGTCGGCTGTCCATATCGCGTACAGCCTTGTCTCATTCGACACGTGGACCGACAGCGACCATTGCAGGAAGGGAGAACCCGTGTCCCACCACTCTCACTCTCTCTCTCTCTCTCTCTCTCTCTGTGTGTGTGTGTGAGTGTAATGGCAGCACAAGCCCCTGACGTGTGCCAAAGGAAAGGGGTGCTAACGTAAAAAACTACAACAGCGGGTTACCCTCGCACCCAGTTCGCAGCGGCATGGTATCGGTTCCAAGAACTGTCCCAATGATTGGTTTCGATCGACATTACTTTCGATAACTGCGCTGATCGTTCTTCACACCTCGAAGGTGGACGATTCGAAGATTACTTCCTGGCCACCCCTCGGAGCAACGACCGCGGTGCAACGTTCCGACGATATCGATTCCGTTAAGATCTACGCGAGCTTTCGCTCGACATTACGCTAATACACTCATAGTAGAAAGTTTATTTAATCGCACGATAAATCGCCGACTCTCATCGACAGATTCGTTTCGTTCGGGCTGGCGTTCCTGCAAGTCGCGGCGGATCTTTAAACGGCCAGCACACCAAAGTGGCGTCGCGCCACGCCTCTAGCGACTCTTCGAGCTCGCATTTTGTCCCTTTGTCCCTCGAGATGATATAAGGTGCAGTTTCGAATCCACGATCCCCCTCGTATATCCTTTTCCACGAACACCCACCATGGTGAACGTATGTCTACCGCGTGCCCTCGCGTACGAGGCAACGAGATTGGATAAACAATCAACAAACTTAGGGAGAAAGTTGATTGTTCTAACGCGGGAAAGAGCGTTTCCCGCAAAAGCGTTGGCTTGGGTGATTCGAAGGTAATCCGTCCCGTCGGAAGGTAGAGGCGGGAAAACGCCTCCTCGGTTCCATCTCGTCCCCGCTATTTGGCCGATCCGACGACGCGACGATCGCGCGGTTACAATCATGTTCGAGCGTTGACGATTATAATCACTTTACTAGCATATCGATATTGAAATTACAATGTTCTCTGTTCTACGAATAAAGCGATACTAGCTGAAAAGGAAGTACTTCGAGGGTGATATATCCCGAAGAACCGTGCGAAGGGGATCGCCGTCGGCGTTACAATATATTTAACTAGTTGTCCGTGGGTAATCTCTACTAAATACATCCTCTCAGGTAAGATGGTCGTTCTATTGGGCGAACGACGCGTGTCTCGGCGCGAGCCATCGGCATCCCCGTAGATATCGATAACGATATCGAGATAAATATCAAAGTCGATACGGAATGCGGAATACGGAACGCGGAATAGAGTGACCAATTACTGAGGTACGATACGTACAAGCGATATTTACAATACTCCTGTCAACGATCAAACTTGCGCGTCGGGAAATAGCGATCAACGAACCCTAGCCTGTAATTAGCTAATAAAACTATTTAATCATTATTATACATAGTATAAGTATGCGAATCCTTCGTTTACCCGCCTTAACTCTACGCGGAAATCGCGCACGATACCCCGACCGTCGTGTCGGTTTTTCGTCTACATTCTTCCAAATCTCTAGACGTAAGTAAATACAAAAGGTGAATTCAATTTACCGATATTTTACATCGCGATACCTATATCGCGCAAGTCTTCTACGGATGGGAAATAATTTATTGAAAGACAGAAAGCTATGCGAATGTCGATACATGAGAAACGCCCTTGGGCGAGGCGTCGCGTCGCGCATCCCTTCCGTCGACGTCGACGTCGGCGTCGGCGTTGGCCTCAGCCTCGGCCGCGCCCTCCCCTCGCCGCGACCCGCCGCCCTTTCCCAATGGTCACACCAACGTTCCTCCCTCTCGGTCGACGCGCGGCCTTCTCCGCGAACCTTCCGGACGCGACGTCTCCTCGTCGGCACGACCGCGAGCCTAAGGACGCAGCCTCCGCGGGAGAATCCGCGAGGCCTCGATCGGCCCTCCCCTCCCCCCTTCGTTGTTGGCACGGTGCTAATGCTAGCGGGGAGAAAGGCGCTCGCGCACACGCGGCTCCGCGCTTCGGGAGGACGGCCGCGCCAAGGTTGGACGCCGACCAGAGGTCGGGAGGAGGCGAGAAAGAGCGAGTTATCGCCGTTAAGAGTGCGGAAGGTCGATGGTATGCGTTTCGTTCCCGAAAATGAGCCGCAACCTCTTCATGGGAGGCGCGGGCGGATCGAGATTGATCTCTCGCTTTTTATGCCGCCTCTCTCTGTCCCGAGTCTTGTGCTTCTTTCGTCGCCTGCTCCGCTCTACCCCCTCGACGCGCAGAACCTCGTACTCCGGCTCGTAGCTGTCCTCGCTCAGGCTGGTGCCGGACTCGACGATATCCTCCAGGACGGGCGAGCGCTTCATGCGCAGAGTGAGTTTCAATCTGCCGCCGGTGCGCTCCGGCGTGACGGGGCATACCCGACACTCGGGGCTGCTCCTCTCCCATTGGCACTTTGGCACGGCCGAGGCCTTCTCCGTGAGGTCCTTGCTCTCGCCGCCTTCCACTTCCCCGTGGCTGCCTCCGTCCTTGCCCTCCTCCTCCTCCTCCTCCTCCTCCTCCTCCTCTTCCTCCTCCTCCTCCTCCGCCTTCTCCCCGCCCATCTCCTTCGCCTCCTTAGCCTCGTCGACCACCTCCTTCGCCTCGCTGCCAACCTCGTTCTCCTCCTCGTTGCCGTAGACCGGCAATCTGAAAATCAAGGGCACACCAGCTTACAATCTGCCTTATAACCGATTCGGCATAGCAAGCAGAGACCACGAAGCGAGGCTCCAAATTCGAAATGCGCAGTTCCGCAGGATAAAATGGGTTACCTTTTTAAGCTTTCCACCTCGAGGGGATCTTCTCCGGATCGACTGCCATCGTAGGGATCGTCGATGGATGGACTCTGATCCCGGCCATTGGGTGGCCAGGGCTCTTGGGGTACCAGAACGGGCGGTTCCCTTTTGCCGTACTCTTCACCGTTCCGCGTTTCCTCGAAGCTCGATGCGAGCAACGAGCTGGCTACGGCGATGCTTGCGCCTGTGGAGGCTTGACGGGAGTCCTCCAGTTTGCCGCGCCGAATTATCGAGGGTATCCCAATGTCCTCCAGATTGCTCTCCTTCTCGCTAAACTCGTATATGTCGCCTTGAATGCCCGAATCGTCGTCGGCGACGCCTATTTCCGTGCTGGCCGGCACTTTCCGCCGGTCCCTCCTTCGATCTCTCGTCAGACGGTTTTTCGTCTTTTCCACCTTGCCGCGTCTCCTCGAGCTTTGAGAGGAGGAACATGAGGAGGAGGATGAGGAGGAGGAGGAGGAGGAGGAGGAGGAGGAGGAGGAGGAGGAGGAAGAGGAGGAGGAGCAGGAGGAGGAGGAACATAAGGAGGGAGAGGAGGAGGAGGAGGAGGAGGAGGAGGACAACGACGACGATGACGACGACGACGACGACGACGACGACGACGAAGACGACGACGACGACGACTGTGACTGAGTTGGCGTCTCACCCTCCGACCCTCCGAAGGACGACTTTGTCGACCGCTTCAGGCTCGAGATCTTCTTCTTGCTCTTTCGTACCCTCGAAGCGGCGCGAGAGGAGGCGCACTCGGTTCTGGACGTGGTCGATCTTTTAAGGGTAAAGTTACGACTGTCCCCCGAGTTGCTGCTATGCGTTCCTACGTCCTCGTATCCACCGGTTTCCAAGACATTCGGGCTCGTGCCGTACTCTCGGGATGCGACCATCCTCATGTCGATTTTACACGACCTTTCTTCCTGCTCGGGCTTTCCTCCCGCGAAAGAACTCGCTTCGTTCGAGGCGTAGGCCTTCTTCTGCAGCCTGGTGGACGGCTCCTCCTCCCGAGCGGCTATCGCCCTAATTGGGTGATCGCAAGCTCGATCGGTCGTCGTCTCCTTGGCGGCCTTCTCCGTGCGAAGAGTCTCGCCGCAAGAGAGCCCGGCCGCCTCGGCGAGCTCGATCAGTTCGGCCATCCCGGCCTCCGTCGAGCTCTTCGCTCTCCTCGTCAGACCCTGGCTCGTGCTCGACCGCTCGAGAGAGAATTCCTCGGTTGAAATGCGGATCACGCTCCGATGGTTCGTTTCTCGAAACGTCGAGCTGCCCAACGTTGTTTCCAAGTTACGAGCCTCGCGATTGCGCAGGACATCGGCCTCCTTCGGTTTCTGACTCTCTTTCGCGTTTTTCCCATCGCAGCTGTCCAATTGGATGCGATCGTTGGTCGCCTGTTCGATACGGAGGTCTCGCGGTGCGGAATAACCGGTCTGCGCGCTCGTGCGACACTCCGCGGCCAGCCCCCTCGAATCCGTACCTCCGCTCATATGCGTTTGCAGCGTGGCCGAGGCGGCAGGTCCGACAGGGACGCCCTCGCAGCGCTCCGTTCCGTAGTCTCCCTCTTCGGGTTCGAACCCATCGAGGTCCTCCATAATCGCCTTGGGCTCGACCTCCATCGTAAGCTCCGGTATCTTCTTCTCCTCCACCGGATCCTCCTCTTCGTCCTCGTGACCACCCCCATCCTCGTTGTTATCGTCATCCTCGTCGTCGTCATTGTCACCCTCGCCCTCGTCCTCGTCCTCGTCCTCGTCCTCGTCGTCGTCATCGTCGTCGTCGTCGTCGTCGTCGTCGTCGAGCAGGACAATCTGGCAGTCGGGTCGAAAGGCGGAGCCGGTGGATCGGTGACTCGACGACTCGTGGATAGAAACGAGAACGTGGCAGTCGTGCTGGCGCGGAGTGTCGTTCGTAGCACTCGACGGACCCTCGGGGCTTCGTCTGTGTATTCTGGAGAAAACAGTGTCCTCTCGCGCGCTAATTCTGTCCGAGTCTTCTTTCCGATGGCCCACCGCTACGATCGTCTCTGCGCCCTTTGCACCGACGTCGCTCACGCAGGATCTCCTCTCTCCCATCTTCGCCCTCTTCGAGTCCGCCTTTTTCTGAAGTCTGCGTCAACGACGTTCAATTATTTCTTCGCTCTCGCACGAGGCGTGGGGAGAGAATACCTTACCTCGAACCTCGAATCTGCTGATTGCCCTTGCCGTTGCTCCCCTCGACGTAAATACCCTCTGTGTCGGCGTCGGCGTCTGCGTCTGCGTCTGCGTCGCTGCCGACGGCATCGCTGGCAGTGCTGTTGGGAAACTTATAAAGCTGCTTGTTTCGTAAATTTCGCGGCGCCGAGTCCCCAATGGCAGACGGGTGCGGCCGCGATCGCTGCAGGGTGTTCTCTCCGTTGTTTCTACCCGGTTGCTGCTGAGCTATGTCCGAAAATCGGCATCCCTGTGCTATCAGGAGCTCCGCGTCATACTTTGTCAGCCCCTTGCGCCGTAACTCCTTCATGCTCAGAGACTGCGGGGCGATAATCGCATTGCCGACCAGGGCCGCGTTTCGTTCCGTTAGGGCAATGTCCGGCTGTTGCTTGTTCCTGCCCATCGGCTGCTGTCGGTGCTTTGTGCGATTTATGCGGTTGTCCGTTTCGCGCAAACGGTATCCTGAAAAAGAATTCGCCCGTTAGAGGCAGTTCGAGCGAGCAGACGGCACTGCGTGGACTAATCTCGAGTTACCCGACGACAGCTCTTCGCCCGGTTTCTGGTTGGCGAACGCTCCGGTCCCCCTCCTCTCGCACGTCTCGCATTCGCAGTAACAGTTGCCGTCCCCGAAGAAATCTTCCCCGTAAAAACAGGTGATCTCCTCGCCTACCTCGATGTCGCGCAGCACCTTGACGCACGCCGTGTCTCTGCCTGTCGCCACGAACTGCAACGCGTCTACGATTATCGGCTTACCCTCGCACTACCCTTTCACCCTCAGCTTCCCCATTATCCCTCCCCCTCTTCCACGGCAACGCGCTTCCCTGATTACCAACCTTGCAGTTTGCCCTGCAATCGTGGTTTATGTATGCCGCCGGACCTAGCCATAGTTGAGCACAGTTTTTTCGGCAACTAAACATCACGGAGAAATCATTCTTGCCAGGGTGCAGTAAGGCCGCTTCTTCCTAAAACAGCGTGTCGTTAAACGTCACCCTCCAGTCCTAGTCCACATATCGTAGGACCTCGCCCCTCAAAGCTGCGGCACAACCTTTTCGCTAAGCTCGGCTATACAGCCGACCAGACAGGATATTTTGTCGTGCTTCGACCATTTACGAGTGGCGCAGATCTTTGCTCCCTTCTGTCCCTCCAAGCTGTATCTGTAGCATGGCTCTATGGCAAACCCAGATTCCTTGTCGAAGACTCGCAAATACCGAAATATCTGGAAAGGCAAAGGAAAATTAGCTCGTAGCACTGACTTTGCGCGCCTTGTGCGCTGGGGATATCACTTACGTGTCTCTCCAAATTTATTTGTTGCTGCTTCGATTTTGTGTGCGGTAACCTCGCGCCCCAATCTCCACCCATCAATTTCTTGTACGCTTTCTCGTAATTTTGCGTTTGTATGAATTCGCATATAATCTTTCGAAGCTCTTCCTTGTTCGCCTTCAATGGCCGGTATCTGTGCCAACGACGGACGAGGATTTGAGCGTGTCCGTGACAGAGGGAAAATGTGTACCTCCGATCAACTTACCTGATGTTCATCTTATGGGTGGTGAACCCTAGGTAAGGGTCTAAAACGAGCGAGGTGGCCAAATCGTCATTATCCGAAAGTTCTTTGGGCGTCATTCCACCGGCACTGCCTCCGCCACCTCCACCCCCTCCACCGCCACCACCGTTTCCGCCAATATTAGCTTGCATCTTACCACCGATAGATCCTCCTAATCTGCGCTCCTGCTTCCGTGCTGCAACCGCCGAGCCTTGAATCGACAAGCAATCCACCACCATTCTGTAACCGGTAGCCTTACTGGGAACACATAAAACGCGTAAATCTTCATCGCACCGTGCTTCGTTCTGGGGAAGATTAGAGGGTGGTGTGTCACCCGCTCGAGCGGTCGAGTAAGTAAACGGTTGACGGTCTCGGAGCTAGGTCAATGGGTTGGAGGGAGGAGGGGGGCGTCGCGAAAATATCGAGCTCGTCAGGTCATTGAGAAGAAGGAGTTCTCGAGAGATGGTCATAGTAATGTAAATATTTCGGGACGAGAGGCTCCGCACTCGCGATTTAATCTGCGCGTATCGGGTAAAGGGCTGCTCGGCATAGGGCCGGGGATGCGACGGAAGGTCGGGCTTGGCGAGGTTAGCGCAGAAGCTCGAGAGGGACTTGATCGAAGGACACGATCGTGTCGGGCATGGCCAGTGGGCCCGAAGGCTAATGGCGCAGACGGAGCCGAGCGGCCCTGTAGGCACGCTCCGCTTTGGTTTATCCGAAAATCGTCGATCCTCGGGGGCGTATCCCGGAGGAAGGGAGGTACGGCGGTCGCGTTGGAGATCATACGTACCGACAAGGTGCGCTCCCGATAATTGAATTTCCGCATTTTGCTAGCAATCTCGAAGTTTTTTCGACTGCCGCGAAGACGCGTTTCGATCTATCATGGCAGATTGACCGCGACACGCACTTTCCCTATTTTCGGGGAAGGGCCACTACGGCCATCGAGAAGGGACTCGAGCTCAAAAGCGAGCACCCTCCAGAATTGTAGGTTCTCGCGTAGGAGCGGCTGCGAACGCGAAAGGACTCGGCTCTAAAGGTAACCGAGAAAATCCATGTTTTGGTACTACGGAATGTGGCGCACGTCACACGTCACACGTACGTCTCTCTCTCTCTCTCTCTCTCTCTCTCTCTCTCTCCCTCCCTCTCTTTTTCCCTCCCACCGCTACGACGCTCCCACTCTCTCTCCGTCACTCGCTCGCTCGCTCGGTCAGCCGCTCGCAAGCGCGCCCATCTAGTGACTTTCCTACCCTGCCGCTGGGCTTGGATCTTGTCAAATTGGGTCTGCGATAAAGCTCAAGCTGGACCGAGAGACCCTCGAAGGGCCACAAGGAATCGGACCCGAAAAAGGCACGCCGTCCGACCCGATGAAACGCGCACCAGGCTCGGTGCGACCGGGTCCTATCGGCTTTTCCCCGCTCGTGGACGCATCCGACGCTAGACCCCTTCTCGGACGACCATTAATACTGGTGACTCGAGCGTTTAACGTGTCGCGCTGCGTTTCCATGACAACTACTTAGCGGTCTAGCGTCGGTTGGTATCTTAGCAACAGCCTATCGAAGCTGCCGGTAGGCCGCCGCGGGAACTTCTTATCGCTCATCAGACGGTTTCAGCGTTTTAGGTTTACACGAAAGATGTTGACGTACGCGTCTACCGGCGCATCGATCTTCGCCTTACCCTCCTTGCCCTGTATAAAATCATGCCACGGCTCTTGCCATTCAGTATTCGGCATTTGACAGATTTGTGGCGTCTCAACCGCAAGAGGATCATCACTTTCTCTTTCGCTCCTTTCCGTTTCTCAATCTTCCTCCCCCTCCCGTTCCCCGTGGCCCTCGCGGGCTCGGCGTGCGCCAGCCGGAGGAGGTCAATTTTGTATCGATGATAAGACCGGGGAACGGCCGATTTAATCGGCGCGCCTGCGTGTAGTGGGTGACTACCGCGTGGCACGGCATCGTTAATTCTTCAGAAACGACAGACACAACCGAGCATCGAGACAATCCTGTGAATACTTTCGATCGGCGATCGGTCCAAAGAGGACCCCTGCTTTGCCACGAGACAGGTGATATCTAACCTCGCGAGGTGTTCACCTTGGTGCTATATTGCGTTCTTGACGCTAGAATAAGGATGACGCCCGGGGAGGAGCAAGGGGAAGGTCAGCGTGCACGTGCTCTGAGCAGAGCGATGATCGATTTTATCGCTGGATCAATGGGTAATTCCTGATTGCAAGGATTATAGCAAGCCCTTGCCGCTTCACCGATTAATACTGCTCGGATGATAAACGGTCCCCGATACTCGCGTCCCGCTCGATCTCCCGGACTTCGTTCCACGATTCGAGCTCTCTCTATCAAAAATCTCGACCTCGGCCACGAGACGAGGCTAGATTCTACGGCGATTTTTTCTGCTTCAAGGTGGCATAGCACTGGTCTACGTCGGTCAACCCTTGGATACGGTAAAAGTCAAAATGCAAACTTTTCCCTCTGTCTACAAAGGCATGGTAAACTGTTTTGTACACACCGTTAGAAGTGACGGGATAGCCAGAGGGCTGTACGCTGGAACGGTGCCGGCGGTTGTTGCCAACGTAGCTGAAAACTCTGTACTGTTCGCGGCATATGGTGGTTGTCAGAAGGTCGTATCCAATGTACTAGGTAAGAAACACCATGCCGGGCCCATGTAAGGATTGGTGTACGAACGGAGAAAAGGCCGGATGAAATTGTCCGTGCTTTGACGTAGGTTTACCAACGGTCCAAGATTTAAACTCGTTTCACAATGCCTGCGCCGGATTTCTGGCAGCTTTTTTTTCTTCCTTAACGCTGTGCCCGACGGAGCTCGTAAAATGCAAATTGCAGGCAATGAGAGAGACGCAAGCCCGAGCGGACAGATGCCTGGATATGGTGATTAAACTTCCAGTTTGACCAGTTTTCGTCATCTCTCACCCAAAATACTAGCGCTCATCGGCTCATTGTATTCTCAGAAGCGAATCGGACCATGGGATCTGACTAGACAAATCCTCCAAGAGCGAGGCGTCAGAGGGCTCTTTACAGGTCTGTCCTCGACCATCGCGCGAGAGATGCCCGGGTACTTTTTTTTCTTCGGCGGATACGAGGTAACGCGTGCGCTGCTGGCAGGACCGCAGCAGAGCAAGGACGACATAGGTTGGCAAAAGACGATGGTGGCGGGCGCAGTCGGAGGAACCGTTCTATGGCTGGTAATATTTCCGGCAGACGTCGTCAAGAGTCGGATACAGGTTGGCGGTCTTCCGAGGGTGTGCTCATGGTTCTCGTCGTGGTCGTAGACTGACCTGCGTAACGTTGATTCGCAGGTGCAAAACCTAAAGAGTCCTGCTTTGGGGGTGATGAAGGATATCGTGCGGAACGAAGGCATCGGAGCACTCTACAACGGATTAAAGCCAACACTGATAAGAACCGTACCGGCCACCGCAACGCTCTTCCTCACTTACGAGTATACCAAAAAATTTGCCCTCCGCCTCTTGGAGGACAGTGCGCCGCAATGACGGCCGGTCGTCCTCCCTTAATCCGAGAAATCGAATAAAGCGCCAGCATCCACCTACGTTACGTGAGTATGCGCGTGCGCAAGATAGTAAGAGGGAGAGAGAGAGAGAGACCATAATAGTTCTATGGAATTTGCGAGGAGTAACGATCTCCGGGTGACACCATGACTCCTGTCGTTGAGAAACAAACCGAGTTGGAGGGTAAGAAGGAATGGTACACAGAGGGGGCGTTAAGGAGCCTGGCTGTTTATTCATATCTTCATTATATTTCTCAGATACGCGTGCTTCTCTGTCATGTTGAGCTTCTCCCACTCATCGATGGAGACCTGTAAAACGTTCAAGTATTTGGTTAGTACTCTGTCCGCAAGGAGCAGAAGGGGAGGCAAATTTCAAAATTGGGGAAAAAGCGTAGGGACGTTACGCACGGTTACAGGCGTGTATCCGATTCGTCGCAATTGCCTCAGCTTTGCGTTCATTACGCAATTGTAATTAGCACTGTCATTAATGAAGGCGCGCCTCGGACATACAACCAGTACTATCCACCTGACGTCTTCCTGTCCCTCGAGTCGGTCGACGCGCTTTATGGTTCCGAAGGGTATAGCGGACAGTTGCTCCTTGACAGACGTTACGCGATTCTCCCTGTCAATGGCAACAATAATATCTTTGGTGGGATACTGGGGCAATACCAGATCGATGTAGACCGACTCGGAATGTAACATTTCCTAGAATAAAATAGGTCCCTCACAGAAAACCGTATGCAATATCGTATTGAAATAAGGATGATGTATCAAACCTTGCACGTTGTGGCAATCTCCTGGAGCAGCTTCGTCGTCTTATTTGTTTCTATGCGCTTCATTTCTTCTCTCCGGAAATTCTGAAAAGTGCAGATGTGTGGTATGTTTTAGATGTTTGCGCGGAATCTCTTTCTTTCTCTCTCTTTCTCTCTGCCCCTGCCCCCACCCCATCTATCAATTATCGGTAGGAAATGATTACCCGCATTAGATGCGGACTCAAACCATCCTTCAGGGTTGGACCGGTGTAATTTGGAAGATCCACCTTCAGATTGTAATCCAAGGCGCAAAGGTCGAACGGAAATTTCTGGGCGGTACTGCCGTACAGCTCACATATACGTTCGGGTCCCATAACGTACTCGATCAATTTTTGGGGATAGATATTTTTATAGGATAGATATAAAAGTACGTGCGGAAGAGAAAGGGGAAACCTGTCGCATGAGCAGTGCAAAATAAATGATGAGACATATTTTGTGTATGTGCATGAAAAGGTATCTCCGAAAAGATAGTTCATGTGTGATTGTGTGTGACTGTTTCTATCACCTAATGTCCTCCTTGTTTCTCGTAGTATTTATGGTGGTAGTGAGTTCTTCGATGGTATTTGTATACAAACGTTCATGACTTCCTTCCGGAGCGACTAAGCTTATGGAATAGAGAATTCTGGCCATTTCCTTGATTCTTGCAGATTTTATCACGCTGATGTATCTAAACAAAAAAAGTAAATTCGAATATTGCGGATGTGCATTGGGACGCAGAGCGTACTTTTCCTCCATGGCGACAAAGAGATCACGATCGTAGATGCCCAATTTAGCCATGGTCTGAACAAAATGGCTCAGCGAGGACAATGGCAAACGTGGAACTTGTGGAATTATCGATGGGATTAGCAACTCGTTAAATTTTGACTTGGTGGTGACGGTCAAGCTATACCTGGAAGAGCATACGTATTTCAGATTTCACCTGGCGTTTTTTCCCAGAATGAAAAGGACAATGTGGCTTTAAAGAACGGTGTCTATTTTACCTCAATAATTTCATAATAGCACCCAAGGTAATGGGGTGTACATCATTGGCACAGGCCGACAGTCTCCGTATGATCTCTATCAGTAACAGCTGGTCCCTGATTCTGGTTTGACATTTAAAAAAACCCAATGCAACGATGCCAATCTCATCAATGGAGATAACATCCATGCACTGGTTAAAACGATATTCCACTTCGTACATGTTGAACGGCAGCTTGCGCGTGAGCGTCAGTAGGTACAACAACTGAACGAGATGTCTTGGCGTAAGGCGCTGAGGTTTCTTGCCGATTTTAAGCGCAACGTGCCGTAGAAAATTAAACTTGAAAGTTCTGTCGAGATTGTGAAGCATATCAGCCAGAAGGAACTTTTCTTGTAACGATGACAACTTTACGAAACGATTAATACACTCGACATTGAGTTTATTACGGAGCTTCAGAAAGGCGGCATCTTTTCCAAAATGGTTGGCCAGTGGGCGCAGGTACTCGAGCAAGGTCTTGACGCTCTTGTCATCGAACGTGGACAAGTTGGTCGTAATGGCATTCAGGATCTGCTCGTAACGCTCAGCCTCAAATGGTTTCTCGGCAGAGAGCGCATGATAACGTAAGATCTTCATGCCGGCTAGCAACTCCGTCGGGCTGCTGTCGCACCAATCCTTCCGAACTTGCTCTTCAGCGTCCCACTCGTTGACACGCTGCTGCACCTGGTCGGCCTTAACGATCGTCGAGGCGTAGTGGATCGAGTTCTCGAGTACGGCGTGAAAGTAATCGCGTTCCTTCGGAAGGATCGTTGGTTCCTCGTTGTGCTCTGTGCGTAGTGTGCAAACACTCTGGGAAGGAGAGTTGTCGGGCATTCGCTTGCTCTTTGTATGCATCGCCTGGCCGAGGACTGCCTTGGCCTTCGCCGCCCAGGGCAAGCGTAACCTCCAAAACTTTGCAGCTAGCTTTTCGCGAATAGGCGGCACCAAGCTCTTTATCAAGACGCTCATTATTCAAATCCCTTTTCTTCTTTTAGCTACGCTACTCTACTGTACTCTACTCTACTCTACTCTTCCCCAAACATGCGCGGTCTTCTCGTTTCGTGTCCGTAAAGTTCGATCGGCTAGTACGAGGAATTTGCTCTCATCGTATGCTGGCCAAATTTTGTATCATCTACAAAGTACATCTAGGCAACGCTGCGGTAACACTAGGCAATCTCGCGACGCGCAAGCTTTCGCCCCCAAGCGTGAGAGCCAGGAGCTATTACGAGCTCGGAACCTACCGACCGACCGACCGGGCTTACTTTCGATTATCAACCGCGCTACTCGCACGCGGGAACTCGATGAGCGCGAGGAGAAACTACGTACTCGCTCCAATTTGGTGGCGAGGAACCGATCGGCTATTACTTCCTCATCGAAATGAACTTTACTAGGCCCGTAAAAAATCTACGCGAATGACACTTTCCTCCTGTTCTTTTTGCCTCCAGACGCTGCCGCCTATTCGATATTTCCCTTCCTGACATTTCGATTTTTCTCCTTTATATTGTATTAGCAGCCTTTGGGGTACCGATTCCGAATGGCGATTTTAAGAGATTTTTATCGCGCGATCATTGCAGACTTTTCGCTATTATTCGAAAATAAACTCTTCTATATCATGCGGATGGAAATGCAAGAGGCCTGAGCTCATTTTGACGAGACGATGCCGTGTTAAATACATACATTTTTTATTTCAAATATAATTCGGACAGTCTCCGGTACGTGCTCCGCAACGTTTATCTACAGGATCTTAACGTACGGTGCGCTGGTGCACGCATACCATCGTGATACGCGCGCTTGCTGACGAAGGATGTCCAAGTCATTGCCGTGGGACGAAGCTCGATGTTCCCCACTCCCCGCCCGCTACATTCTCGCTCAGGCCGGTGGCCAGCAGTCGCTCCACGAGGATAGCTGTGCGACCAGGGAGTCGCACACCTTCCATCATCTTGCACATTCGTGAGGAATTTCCGATGCGTGGACTGCCCGACCGGCAGGGAGAATCGTGGAGGGTAAGAAGGAGAAAAAAAGACGATCGAAGAATCGGTCGACGCTTCTCGAGGAATAATCCAGGATTTGGGACGTCGGGCATATCGGAACATGGCGTGGGTCGTTCTAATAATCGGCGTCCGCGTTTCTCGTCTTTTCCGCCTGCTCCATACTTTCCAAGCGCGACAAGAGCGCTTCCAGCATAGGGACTCTCTGGCGATCGTACACTATTGCTCGATCCTCGCTGCTCGTCTCGCGCTGTGCCTCCTGTTCGATGCCATTAGCTTCGTGGAGTCTAGCGTCTCTTTGCAAGTCCTAAAACGTGGAAGGAATAGGAATGATTGGATGCGCCGAATATTCGGGACAACCAGCTGCTCCGATCTTATCGTTCCTAGATACTGTACTAGCGTGTCACTCACGCTAATGTCATTCAATAGGCCGATCCAAAGCTTGGACTTTGATAGCGGCCCATGACGGCCATGCCGCTGCACCTCGCCGGGAAGGTTGAATTTGATGCATCCGAAATCTTGATCGGCGTCCTCACATTCCAACTCCTGCATAAAACGCGTTGCCATCGCGCGCTTCCTCGACATTTTTCCCCTGCAGGTGTAGTGGTAGGGTTGCCGCCTAGAGACAGCGATGGGCCGTTAAAGGGAAACTGGTTCGTCTCCTGCGGTAGAACGAAGAGTAGCCAAATTCCTCCCTTTCCTCTACTTACTCGCAATTTACTTCTGCCCGTTTCTTCCTCTCCATGTCTTGGGTGCGTACGTAGCAGAGGAGAACGGCAAAAATAACTATGCATCCTTGAATAAATGCAGCGTTCTGAAAGTCAAAGTTTTAATTCTGTTATTCGGCGAAATCGCGCAAAGCAGGACGCGCCATAAAATATATATCGTACCTCGGTGATTTTAATGTTTCACCGGTTTTTACGCCCCCGAGGCAAGTCAACAGCTTGACTGCCCAAAGGGTAAGAGCCTACTTCGTTTTAAGCCTATCGTGCAAATTTATTCCTTAAACGATCGAATTTGATGCTGTGTTATTGTCAGCATTCCGCATAACGCTTTGGTCTTACGGTAGAAGGCAATGGTCGAGAATGTACGTGCAGCTAGGTACATGTTATACGTACTTATATGCCGGAGATTTTCGAAAAAGAATAAAGGTCACAGTATTCTTTCTCACGGCTCGGGACGATGATTTGACGTAAAATACGATTTCACGCGAAATCGATATCGGCATCGCGGTTATTTTCAAACGAGTGGACGCAAAGGAACGGTAAGCTCGCACCTTCCTCCTCCAATTTGGCTCAATTTATTCCTCCGGTCTTGATGGCAATCGCATTTCCGCAGCGGCCGACGGTAGATCGTCGTGCGTCGTTACTACTGACGGCGAATCTCGAATCGTCAAACGAAGTCCAAGAAAGAAGTTTCCTTTCCTCCAGCCAGAGAAAAGGAAAGGGAAACGCGTAGAGAATTTTTCAGTCGATAGACACAACTAGCTGTGGCTAGCCGTGAGCTGTTTTCGATTTCCACTTTTCTGTTTTCAGCCTCAACAGCGAAGGAGGTGCGTCGAGAGAAAAACCGCGAGGACCGAGAGGTACCGCCATCACGTAACGCATACATCGTAAAGTTCGGCCCTCGCGGAGGATGTTTCGATGGAGCGAGAGCTACGCTAAATGCTTCGTTCGTTAAGCGGCCAATGCATTGCTTGCCTTTGGCAAGCAGGACTTACCGGTTCGTCCGTAACTTCGCGGTTTATCCTCTACATCGAGTAAGATGGCGTAAATCTCCGTCGGGCAATTTGCGGGCCGACGCGACGGTTTGCCGGGAAGAACGAAAAGGAAAACGGACGCGAAAAAAGCGTCCGTTGTGGAGGAGGGGGCCGGTAAAGCTTGCGAGATATCGGGCCATCGTGTCATAACCATTTGACGCGTTGAAAAGTACCGGCCGATAAGCGACCGAGAAGTTTTAACGCGTCTTCCGGGGGCTCGGTGCTCTCTACGCGTCACCTAATCTCGTCGCGCGATCGCGATTAGCGGGAGAAACGTATGGGAAAATCGTGAGGGCAATGAATTGATCGGTTGAAAAAATGACTTTGGCGATATCTCCGAGGTATGTCGATATGTCAAAGAAAGATCTGGAGTAGAAATAGAGAAGGGAGGCGTTGTTTTAAGGAGATCAAAGTAGCGAGCACGCGACAAAAGAAACCGTCGTGCTCCTCTCCGTTTCCTCGATCGATGAAACGCGTACTTTGCGCGCCTATTCGATATGTTTCTCGATGGCCCGCTGCGCGGCAGACGGTAGAGGGGCTGCCATGGAAGGTGCACATCAAATCGAAATCTATCAAAGGGTGCGGCTGGCCATAGTAGGCGGCAGCGGACCGCGAGCGCGGTCTTGATGTCGCGCGCGGCCGATTTAGCTAATTGGGGGCTATCGCAATTGCGATAATTGTGCAATTGCACGATTGATCCTAATCGATGCTCCTCGAGAAAGGGCCCCGCGCATTACCGTGCCGGACATTACCTTTCTTAGTCAACCGTCCATTTCTCTCTCTAATCCTCGAGTCTTTTCGGCGTTCTTTACTTCTTTCCGCATCACTGGTAGTCCGCCCGTCTCGGTAAAGCAACAATTCTGGTCGCACTTCTTCTGCGCGCAGCGCCTTGTCAGCGAAGGCGAAAGAGAGGTCGCGATAACGGAGGTATCCGCCGTCCGATCCTTTATCGCACTGTCTCTTCCTTGTCGTTATCCTCATTATCCTCATTATTTTTATTAGCGGTCTAAACGCGGCCCACGCTGGCCGAAGCCCTCGCGAGTCACTTTTATAAACCATTGACTTGGTAAATCGAGCATTGAAGTGGTGCACGCGCTACCGTTATTCATTTTGTTTGCAACGATTGTAGGGCCGACTCAACTCGGCTTTCCATTCCTTCATTCGTCGTCGCTTGGCGATCGGTCGCATCAGCCCCCCCCCCCCCCCCCCACTCACCCACACACACCCCACACCCCACTCTCAGCCCGCTCCGCCGCACCCTTGGCAGTAGGATGAAGGGCAAAGGATAAACGACGAACGACGTGTGACGAACGGCGCGCGTATTGGCGGTAACCTCCGATGCATTGATGGGAACACGAGGACGAGTACGAGAACGAACGCTTGGCGAAAACTGATACCCTTAGCGGGCGTCGGAGTATAACGATGTATTCGTAGATAAGTGCGAGGCACTTTTCTAAGCGGAGAAGCGAATGAGCGGTTTACGCACTCCTTTGATCTCCGATAGCGGCTAGCCGGCCCCCCGTGCGCTATTGCTTTTCTTCTCGTACCTTGCTTTGCCTACCTCCCTCCTAGCCCACCGCCTTTCCAATGCTATCTAATCATTGGTGTGCCGCGCGCTTATACCTTCTATAGAAAAAAGGAGGGACGTACTCGCCAGAATATTTGATTCGGGGTAGAATTGTACCACGGCAAACCTTCTTCCTTTGTCGATAGTGCATCACTTCGTGCATCTGCGCTCCTGCAGATAGCGCCGATTATTTAGAAGTATAGGCCGATGGTAATAGGGGTTGAGGAGGTAAGTATCACACCATCCCGGTAGCCATTATTCCTGCGCGATCCTCGGCTACCCTCTGCGTTCAATAGCGAATAGCGGTATTTTGCGAAGATCGTTCGCGAGATCGGAGTATACGTCGATCGCGGCGCGTCTGCACTTTTCTCCGAATCACTCGCGTCGTTCCTGCCCACGCGGCGGGCCGAGGGGGCGGAGGATGCGTCGCGAGTTGGTAAGCTGCCGAGGGTACGTCGAGGAGAGAACCCCCCGACCTCCCTTGAGGGAGGCTACCCGATGTGGGCCACTTTGGCGCCTCTCCGTCTCGCGCCACGCAAAAACCAACCCAACCCATCCCCGCACCACCGCCGCCGCCGCCGCCGCCGCCATCGCTCCTTCACCGATTTTGAACCTCTCGTATCCTACGGCCGATTAACTCGCTTTCGAACTATGTCGTTCTTTTCCGTTTCTCTCGCGGGTTTTCTCTCCCGTCTAATGGCCTACGGCTCTTTTGCGTTGCCGTGATCCAGGCCTGTGCCCCTTGCCGAGCAAGAACTCTGTCGGTCTGGAAGGACGAAAAGAGAGGCGAGCCCTTTCTCTCCAACCGGCATTCACTACCGATATCGGAGCATTGACAGCGCAACTCCTATTTTTCATTGCAGCAGCCTGAAAAGAAAGGCCGACGCGATGTCTCCTAGCCGGCCAGCTTCTTTGTACATTTAACGAACCCAAAAAGACGTTGCAACTCTAGACGTTGCGACCCAGAAAGATCCTAAAAACGCGTTGCGCGTTGCTGGTGATTGTGGCCGAAAGGGCTAAGTGTTTGTCGCAATGCTGGCGTAATATCTACGCGCGCCCGCGTTCCAGCCTCCCGGTAATCACTAATCGCGAGTTGTGTGTGCTGGAGCAACAAGCAAATGCACTAGATGGACGACATGCGTTTCTGCGATTTCCCCGATCAATATCTACGCGCAAATTTTTATCTTATGCAGAGGAACACCTTTCGTGCACTCCGTGCCACGATGTAGGATGGACAGATCGCACGAAAATGTCATTCTTTTTTTCTTTTTCCCGGAAAATTCTCAAAGCAGCAAGATACGTTTCTTACTGCGTAAAAACAAGAAGAGAGACGACGTAAAAAAGCGTGGAAGATATAGATATTAGGGTGGATCGTTGAAGGACTGCTCCTGTCTTCTTGGTAGGGTATGGGCGCTCGGATATCGCTCGCACACCGTACATCGAGCACTCTTTCGGCGGCCCAAAGGTAAGCCCAGGCAAAAGTTTAAATCTTCCCTTGTCGGGATCTAGAAGAGTGACTCACCTTGGTCATTCCTACTCGGCGATGGAGGGACCCTTGTGTTTTTTAGCGCAATGGAATCTGGTAGAGCGTGATAAGCTTTCGAAGGCAACGATCTCTCGGACAAAAACGCGAGCCGATACTCTTCTTCCACGAGGCGCGATGCACAGGGTGCTGATTACCGGTTTCGCCGGTACGGAAATGTATATATATATATGTGTGTGTGTGTGTGTGTGTGTGTGTATGTATACCTATATCTATATCTATATCTATATATATATATATATATATATATATATATATGTATGTATATACGTATATGTAGATAGATAGATAGATATATCTGTGTATGGCAGACGGTGTTGGCAGACTACGCGAATGAAAATTTGCCGCACGAGGCTTTGGTACCGCTCGGAACTTCGAGGTTGGAGGTCAGAGGGCGAATGATTGTCGGAGCTTGCGCGAGCTACATTTATATACACCGCCACCTCCACCCCTCCCTTTGACATTTTTCCTCCGCGCTACCAGGAGGTTCGACAAAGCGCAACACCCTGTCCTCGACGGGCCATCGCCTCTCGCGATTACGCCAACCCTTCTTCCGCGATCCTCCAAAAATACGAAATTCTTGCCCCCCTTGCGCATCGCGCTATCCTCGATCCAACGGTCAACGGTTCGATATCTTGCGATCCAGATCGAGTTTGCAACTCTCCGGCCATTTCACCGTCCTTACTTTCCCTTGCATTTTGAAGAAGTGCAGAGCCGCCTACAACAGCACTTTTGGTTCTGAGCGTGCCAATTCGGACAGGAGAGGGAACGGAAAAGAAGAGGCGAGAAAAAATTATCGAATGATGGGATAAATTTAACTCGGGGCGCGATTAATCCGCGGAAAGATTCATGGTTTTTCGCGACGGGAACATTCTGCTACTATTGGGGTTGTTGTCTCATCGACATTCTCGTCAACATTTCCCGAGCAAGGATCCCGTCTTTCGGTGAGGAAGTAGCTCTCGAAGGGATCAGCTCGGAGCGTAGGTACGACCGACGACCTCGGAGGCGTACCTTTGCGCTCTCGGTGCGGCATCGATCAATCCTCGGCAGGGCTCGAGGTTTACGTAACTCGAAGCTCTTCGAGAAACTCATGATTCTGGATTCTGGATTAGGAATAACGGAAAGTGCGTAATCGGCCAAACCCTTCCCTATATCGACGGTACGCGATGAATCTTTATGTAACGTGCCCCCCTTCATAAGCCGCCTTAATTTTTGTGACGTGGTGGGAGGACGTGGCCTCCTGGAGGCCGCGAACTCATTGCGCCATTCCTGCTCCTTTTTTTCCACGAGCCTTTCCTGCCTTTTTTTATCCGGCACCCTCTCCGCCTACAGATCCGTGGCCTTCTGTCGTAACGCCAACTCACTTCCTTCGGCTAAGAGAGAACTAGTTTTCTTTTTTCCCGAAGTCGGCGGAACGTGAGTAACGCTCTGATTGACCGCTCCCATATGGAAATCTTTGGAAGCTTCCCGATTTTTTCGTGAAAAACGATCGTCGCTTCCTCATTCGAAATGTCGTTGAGATATATGCATATTTCTCTTCATCCTCCGAATCGACAACTCTGAAAGATGTCGACGCAAAAATTGCCGGTGAATCGATCATGAGTAGTTCGCTTGGCGGCCTCCCTTCCGTCCTTCGGCTCGGTTGCTCGGGCCACGCGGCCAGGGGGTGTACCTCGACTGGCTCGGCACTCGGGCTAATCGCAAAGTTGCCCGATACTAAGCTACTCGACTCAATGCTCGTTTCGCCGGCAAACGCAGGTTTATGTTCTGCCAACGTAGAACGGTAGATGGTTCTTGTTGGCAGTATCCCCGCAACTCCCAGGCGGAGGAACATCGGTGCTTCCGTACCGGCCCTTTCGAACCCATCGCGAAAAGCTTTAAAATCCGTCAACGTATTCCCAGGCTATTCCGCATTTCCCTCGAGGCTCCCCGCTTTGCGCGCCCGCCGGAGAGCAGCCCGAGGGCTCGACGGGGTGAGAGCCAGAAACCGATACTTCCAACGACCGCGGGAGGTATTATAATGTTGTAACCCGAAAACACGTGGGATCGCGTTCATGCCTCTTTTAATGTCGCCCCTTGCAAAAATGGGGATGCTCGGTTTGCAGAATGATGGAGTGCACTTTCGAAAATCGATCCGCTCCCGTAGCCTATCATTAAGTCACGGAGACGTTTACTTGGGAAAGGAGCCACTCGACGTCGGTTAGTCGGCGGAGATTCCTCCCCTCTCCTCTTCCTGGAATTTCTGTCGAGCGCGAGAGGAAACCGCTCAAAATTGTAGGTGCACCCAAAGAAGGAGCTCGCGGATGGAGGGGCCAAAGCGCGTTACCGGAATACCAACGATGGCGGAGATTTTGGCGAAGGCACAAACGGTCCGATTCCATCTCGGCAATTAAGAGAGACTCTATTCGTTTGTTCGATACGTATAGATTTTCTTCCTCGAACCCATCGGTGGTCGACTCGTTTGAGGAGGACTGGCAGCGTAGGCGGTACGGCAAACTTTTCAAAGCAGAAAGAGGAAGGAGGGTATTTGCCGGCAGTTACCCCGCGGCCCGTCCCTTGCCACTCTTACAAACGTTATACGTATTGTCTCTTCCACCCCGAGGCTTCGTCCCTCTTTAAGGTTTAACGGCATTTCCTAACTTTGAGCCCATTTTTTTTCTCTCGATTCGATACCACTCGATACGAGGCTACGCGACACGACGCGACACGTCTTTTTCAACTCCGCAAGCGGATTAGTCATTAGCGACGGTACATTGCCGTATCTCTTTTTAAATGCGCGCATGCTACTAGAAAGGAATAGCACTGTTTCTCGGGTAGTCGACCATCCGATCGGCACAAATGTGGATAAGTTTGAGAGAGAGAAAGAGCGTGCGAGCGAGCGAGAGAGTGAGGGATGGGGGGGGGGGTGGAGCAGGAAGGCACTCCGGTAGTCCAAGTCGGATCTTCCCCATATGCGTGCGATTCACATTTGTGCCTCGCAATGAACGGTGCGTTACAAGTTGCACTGGTTTACCCTCGATCGTGATCTCTTCCATAGATTGCCGCGTCTTACTACTAGGCAGTTTGGACATCGGAGGCTCTCGAGGTATTATCAGAGTGGTGAGTCGTGTTAATAACCATACGAGAGGATGCTTTTCCCCAGTTTGGATCATCGTTAGTGAGCGGGCTGCTGCTGGCTGATTACCGACATGTCACTGATATTGCTCGACGTCGCGGTAACACCTCTGTAGAGAAACGATCGGCAAGGAGGCATTTTCTCGCGTTGGAATACCATTTTGCGAAGCGTCTATCGGTAACTGTCAAGCAATAATCGCTAGTTTTCTTTCCCGCGCTGTTTCCTTCGAGGTTTGGCAGCTGAGGTTCTTTGAATACTTATGTGGATAGACACACGTGGATAGGCACATGTACGCCATCTTCTCGAGACGATTTCAGTGGGCCGATAAAAGGTCAATGCTCCCTTGTGCAGCATGCGCGTATTCACGCAACTCCCGTCATGAAAGGAAGCCCCCCGGCGGAGCTATCGTCGGCGGACGTGTCTTTCCATTGCGCAACACAGCCTGCTTATCTCCTAGATTCGACGATGAGCCTAATTAGTAGCGAAAGACGTCCGACGTCCGAGTATACCTTTCGAGAAGACGGCATGTCGGGCAGGTGGCCACTCGCCATTGGCTCGCGTCACGTCTGTTCGCCAGGTATCGAAGTGCAGCGGCTTCGGGCCAGATCTACGGCCATAGAATCGACGGATTAAAGAGCTAGGAGAGGCAAACCCGCGGCAGCGAGACAGTGCGTCTAGTCGCTACTCGCTGATGGACTACCTGGTGGACGTTGGCGCGGGACTCGTACTTTGATTCATTTTGTCATTTTGCTCGTGTCCGTTTCTCTAGTCGTCCGAAGTCGGAACGCGAAAGCAAGGCTTTAGAAGCAAGGCCGGAGGGAAGTCGAGGGTGGTACTTGGTTGTGACGGAGCAAGGCAGAGAGTGCGGGGCGGGCCGATGTCGCGTCTCGAGGCGTTCCACAGCTGCGTGCCGATAGCCGCGATAGGATTAGCGATCGGCATTCTCTACCTGTACTGCAAGTGCAAGCTATCCTACTGGAGCAGCCGTGGAGTGAAAACACCTCCGACACATTGGCTTTTTGGAAACTTCAAGGATGTCTTCACGTTTAAGAAGCCGCCGGGCCAGGTACTGCGAGACATTTACGATTGGGCCGAGCCCGAAGATCCGTACATCGGATTTTACATCTTCCACAAGCCGATGCTGCTAGTACGGGATCTCGAACTGATCAAACGAATCATGGTCAAAGACTTTGACGTCTTTCCGAATCGTAGATTTGGTTCGGTCAACGAGAAAGATTCCGTTGGCCTGGTAAACCTCCTTGGTATCAAGCAGCCACGGTGGAAGTTTCTACGTAGCAAGCTGTCCGCCGCGCTGACCGGCCAAAAGTTAAAAAGAATGATACCGCTTATGGTCGAATGCGGGGAAGACATGTCGAGGTACATCGACGGCGCGCCGCCCTCGGCGGGACACAGTGGTTGGAAGAGTTTCGAACTGAAGAACATGGCTTCTCGCTATACCACCGACGTTATTTCTTCCGTGGCCTTTGGCATCGCGAGCAATTGCTTTCGCGAACCTGACGGCGGCACCTTTTGGGAGGCAGGTACGTCTTGCCGTAAGCCCGACGCTTGCGGGTTCCGGAAGAGATCGAATTTGCCCAATCGACACAATGATATTATGCACTCCCTCCCCTATCGCTACTTTTCTCTCACTCCAACGGTTTAGGCCAAAAGATCCTGACGGGATTTACCAGAGGACTGATCGTTATCGTGGTTTTCTTCTTGCCGCGGCTTGGCGCCATAATCGAGCCGATAACGAAGAAACCCGCGGATTTCTTTCGGCAGATCTTTTGGCACTCGATGAGCGTCCGCGAGGAAACCGGAGAGAAGCGCGAAGACATGATCGATTTTTTTCTACGTTTGAAGAACGCCGAGCAAAGTGCGGAATTTAGTAGGTAGATTTATCGGCGAACATTTGCCGGGCCACCATCCGTGACACCTTTTTCCGGCCGATAGACGTTTGGCTAAACATACTCGAAACGTTTACGTACAGGATTCGAGGGTGATAACTTGTTGGCTCAAGCGGTGGCCTTTTACGTGGCTGGCTTCGAGGCGAGCTCGACGGCAATAGCATTTACTCTCTTTGAATTGGCACGCCATCCGGAGCACCAAACGCGGCTGTACCAGGAGATACGGACAGCCCAAATTCTCGACGCTGCGTCGGTCTATCAGTCGGGCGAGGCAACGCCCTTCCTGGATCGCGTTTTGAGCGAGGCATTAAGATTGTATCCACCCTTACCGTTCGTCGATCGAGTCGCGCTCGAGGACTACGCGGTACGTACATTCCGAAATAGCGCCGTCTCCGCCCTCGACCTTCGCCGATTCACTGCTCACATCTACTCTCGTGTGCTCTTCAGCTTCCCGGCGGCAACCTGGTAATCGAGAGGGGAACACCGGTCTACGTGTCCATAACTGGTAGCAGTTACGACCCTAGGTACTTCTCTAATCCGGATCAATTTCTACCAGGCAGACACCACCAGCAAGGCCACGGACTGCCCGAATCGTTGGCCTTCGGTCTCGGGCCCAGGTCCTGCATTGGTTAGTCTCACGATTCTCTCCCCGATAGATCGCCACCTCTTACCTCTTGCCAGACGTTGCCAGATTCAACGCCACGGATGTGTTTCAGGTCGGAGAATGGGCCAGCTGATAACGAAAGTGGCCATAATCACGATCATCCGCAATTATCTCCTCTCTTGCGAGTACCACGGGAAGGAACTTTTCAATCCCGCTTCCGCCTTTACCAACCCGATTGCGGGTTTACACGTACGCTTCAAACGACGAGAGAGAGTTCCAGGACTCACTGGGAAAGAGCAGCGGGAGCAAGAGCGGGAGCAGGTGCAGGAGTAGCAGTTTTGTCTTCTTCTCGCGCGTTGATCGCATCGACGCCACTTTCGAGATAGGATGCAATGCAAGCGCGTTTGAAGAAAAACGCAATGACCGTCTATCTATCTATATGCCCCTTATCCAACATGTAGCGCACACACGAATTTTTCATCTATATGTACATTTATAAACATACTTTAACAGAATATTACAAAACAACAAGCGCATTGACGACAGCAGGGCATCCATCGGGCATATTAAAATCTAGCAACAAGATTGGGATACCAACAAGGTACGCGCAATATTACGAGTTCGAGTCGCTCAGAATTGTGACCTATCCATTGACATGGTGAACCAACGTAGTCGTTGAACGGCAGGCTATTCGCGCGCACAGCGATAAAACTATTTGGCTCGATAAAAATGTAGAAATACTCCTAGTAAGGTTCGATCGACTAACTTTGGCGCGCGTCGTCCTGAGGCTCCGCCACCGTTGGCGTACCATCGCTCGGCAGTTCCGCCCTAGTGGCCAGCCGCAGTACGTCCATCCACCTGAAACGCACGTGCTGAAGAGATGGAAAGAAAGTAGGGACAGAGTGGGCGCTAAACGCACCTATCCTTGTCTTCTGGCGAAGCCGCTTGAAGGTAATAACTCTTCCTCGAATGGTGCATTTTGAAGGCCCTCGGTCGATCCTTGGCGTTGAGGGGGTCGTCCTCTGGCAGTGTCGTGCCTTCCGTCACCATGAAACCCGGCATCGGAGTGGCCGTCATGGCCGTGTCCTCCACCTCGGATTTAAACGAGTACAAGACAAAGTCGACGTGCAGGGCAAACCACCGGCGTGTCCAGGGCTTGCTCGCTTGAGTCTTGAGCAAGAGGTGGCCGGAGAGCACCGAGGACGCGGCGGCGGACACCTGGAGAAGTCCGCCCGCGACCGGCCCGACGGAGTGGTGCCCGAGCAGCCGAATCGGGCCCAGCGCCGGCGAGGAGGGCGACGTGTCGTCGATGGCCCGAGTCAGGGCGGCGTGGCATAGTCTGCAGACTCTCATGTTTCTATTGTCCTCGAACAACAGCTTCTGATTCGAGCATTTGGCGCAAATCACCTGCGGAAAACGCGAAGGTAAGGCTAAAGGTAGGGATAAACTCGAGTAAAGCGGGCCCAGTACTCACGATCCCACATGCTCTGCAGCTGTGCTTTCTCTTCATTACCGAAAATATCGCCTCGCAGAGCATGCATTTGCTCACTTCCTCCGGCTTGATCACGGCGGCCACCTTAATGTCGCTGGTCTTGAAGCTGGCCTTCCGGCGCATTATTTCTTCGACCGTCTGCAGCAACGCCTCGATCCAAGCGGCCTTCTCCTCGGCCGAATGCGTGTACAGCTCGACGCTCTTATTCTCATCCCTGACGTAGAAGGTGTTGGCGGTCTCCAGGTTGTCGCCCTCGACCACCTGTAAACTCTCCATCGCGAATCTGGCCCGCAGGCGATAGAGGGGCCCCGGTATCAGCCTGATCGAGCAGAGCAAAAGCAAGTCGCTGAACTGAAAAAGCATGTGGACAGTCATGATTAGCCGCAGGGTCATACTTGTGGGACGCAGGTGCCGGCGGGGCTAATCTTATGGCCGAATCCTACCAGAAACAAATGTCTCTCTCGGTGATCGCCGCTCCTGGCCGAAATCTTGACTATGCGACCCTCCTTAATGAGCTCGCGCGTAGCGCTGACTAGATCGGTCATGGCGTATATGCTTTCTTGTATCTCCAAAAGCTTCTGAAATTTGTCGATCTTCCTCATGGCCTCGTTTGTATGGTTCGCGGCCGTGGACACCAGCTCGAGTGCTCCTAGAGACGAGACAGCCCGGACTTTACCTTCATCCCCCTTCCAGTTCTCAATAGGCCGAAGAAGGAGACGAGCGAGTTTCTCCGCTCGCTCGATCTCGCCGCTACGGCGAGACCGCACATTCGCGCCAAAATTTTAAACCCGCTAGCTGGAACACTTACTCTTCGCGTCCTCGTAGTCCGGGTTCTCATCCGTCAGGTTTTTCAGGTAGTCCTTCAGCAAAAGCTCGTACCTCGGCAATCTCTGGATCGGACTCAGCATGTGATGCGCCAAGGACAATTTGGCGCACTCCTCGAGCTTCTGAATATCATTGATGATAGCCGCAAATCTGGACACTTTGCTTTGCAGAGTACTGATCAGATTCATGGCGTAGTCGAAATTCTTTACGTACTCGGCGTACATTTTCAAAAAGGGTGCAAAATTTTTCATAATATCTCCGATTTTTGGATTGGACTCCCAATACGCCATACGTTCCTCCAGTTGCGGCAGCAGAAAGTCCTTGTGAAATTTGTAAATGGATTTAACGTTGGAGAACATGTGCTGAACGGTCTCTGGCGGAAACATGGGATGCGCTCTGTTCTCTTGATCCACCCTGAATTGAAACACTTGGTCGATGAGGTGCAGGATATCGACATAATTTTTTTCGGTTACCAGTAGTTCCTCCGCTACGTGCCGCGCCCTTCTTCTCTTGGTATCGATCACGGCTATGTTCGCCTTTGACTCAGATTTCGGCGCCGGTTCACGACCGTGCTCCGCGTTTACGCCGGCGTCCGCTTCTTCCACGAGCTTTACCTCCTCCGACTCTTCTTCGCTGTCCGACTCGCTCACGGCGTACACACCCGGGTCGCATCCGCGCAAGCTTCTTTCCGTAGATATATATCTGCGTACAGGTGCGCAAAATCATCTATACAAGGCGCGTCTTCCCAAAGAGAGGCGGACTAAAAGTATCGGAACATACCCGCTACTTCCGTATTCCAAGACGCTGCGCGACATTCTTAAGCGAGTACCCGTCGCAGAATTTTCCATCTCTTTGCCTTCACCGGTACCGCCGGCCGGACCGGCGGATGCCGAAACCAGGGGTTGAAAACGGCAAAAGCCTCCGAGAGCGGAAAACCTACGAAATGAGCGTGTCTGGCAGTTTCCTGACTGGTCAGATACGCTCGGCCGATCTTGAGATCCGATTCCACCGCGTTGTTCAAACGGTATAGCACATCGGTCGCACTGTGTACCGGCATCGTCGTACCCCTCCGATGCGACACCTTCGCTCTCCACATCCATCTCTAAATCCATGTAGAACTTGCTGGTCGAGTGATTCTTGGAGCCAAACATTTTGACACGTTCAATTTTACGATTTTCGTGGATCGATTCAGGCAGCAGCCTCGTCATCCAGGAAGAAACGTCCTTGGACCATGCGCGTTGCATTCTACTGAAAGATTTCCCGGTAGGAAGAAAATGCGGCAACGTAAAAAAAAAAAGCAGAATACGCTGACCTGACGATGTATGCCAGCGTATTGCATGTATCGTGCAACGATAATTTTCGAATGGAAAAGTCGGCGCGACCGTGAAAAGCTACAAAAGTAAAATTACCTGGTTGCGAGTTATTACTCGCCATCGTCGTCACCGAGAATGTTTCCCTGGGCGTACGGTAAAGGATCGTTTATGCGCGTAGCCTTCCAGTGCATAATACTGGCCGATCAGGAGAACGATAACCTCCGTAGCATCTGTGTTTTCCAGCATATAGGGCGGGGGACATTAACGATTCGCGCGCCGTCGAATATTCTGGCGATCGGTCTTAGAGGAAAGTCCGATACGTCGTAGCGACCGATATTCACCTTCTACACCGAGACGTTCCTCGGGCTAGAATCAAGTACAATCTGCTGGCCGATACGCTGCGCGAAGTACAAGAGGAAGGGATGCAGAAAAGGTGTGTAATTTGTGCGCAAGGTCGTGTGCCGGCACTAATTAATCCCCCAAAGCTGGTACCGGAGTATCCGCAAAGGCCGCTCACGTCTCGAGGCGTGAGGTATGTTCCGAAACAGATGCTGCTCTACGGCACCGTCGCCATGGCGACCTAAGTTTAGTTCGTTCGGGTCATGAGGACTCCCCGGCACCCAAAGCGGGCTCTTACCTTCCAAGCTTTCCAGTTCGGCCGTCTTAGAAGCCGATTGGTTCCCCGCATGCCGCTGACAACTCTGAAACCTTCCACTCTACGCGACACTCTATGGTCACCAAGATATTTCGCGGGCGTCCAAGTTTATGGGTAATATTTCCCAAGATTCTTTGGTACCGAACCGCGAGGCTGCGCGAGACGATATAAAATTGAATCGGGCCCGAATCGAGCTGGGATCTTACGGTCGTCACTAAACGGCCCACCGCGCGACGTCTTATCAAATTTCTTGGTTTTAACGTATTTTTTCGCCGCTGCTTTATGTATGTTCTTCGTCGTTCTTCTCCCACGATTCTTGCCTTACCCCGGTATTATCGTCGTAACGTTACTTCGTCTTTGAGAGTCTGGCGTCTTCAATGCTCGACCGGCGAATCTTCGTCCAGGAGCTGCACCACGGCAAAAATTATGATCGCGAATATCGGGATAGTACTACGCGGGTGGTGGGCCGCATCGGTCTGTGGAATTGCTTTCCTTCTCTCTACGTCACTTGCGCGATCCACCTCAAGGTCTTTCAAACCTAGCTAGTTGATAAAGGGGCTAGTCGGTTCGCGTCTTCGAACGTCGGTTAAACTACATTGAACCCTATCAGCAGACCATCATGGAGATAATATATCTGTTCGTAGTTGCCGAGCAATAAGGAATTATGTCGTCACAGCGCACAGAACTGGTAAATTCCCAAGCGG
Organism: Ampulex compressa; assembly: GCA_038496175.1. Lineage (NCBI taxonomy): Eukaryota > Metazoa > Arthropoda > Insecta > Hymenoptera > Ampulicidae > Ampulex > Ampulex compressa. Next base: position 87,475 of record JBCFXI010000800.1, read on the forward strand.
AGCTGATCGAACAGGCCGCTTCGCGAGATATGGAGGTAAACATTGTTTGTTCCTTACTTTCCATTCACGACGAATCAAATGGCTTCTTCCGGCAATTCTTTAACACGTCTACGCGCCGATCGTCTTACCCAAGCTGCCAATCTATCTCGCATTTTTCTCTTCGAATGTCAGGACAATCACCCGGATATCCTGGAGTATCTGTCCATTCTGGTCAACCAAGGCAGTGTAGGCAATGCTCAAATGCAAGAGTTGATATTGGACGAACAACTGCTTGGTGCCATGTTGACCGCGGTCACTTTACCCGACGGTACTCAAGCATTCGTGACTAACCACTTGGGGGACGACGGTGAGTTTTTTCTAAGGCGCATCAAGTATCTGGATCTAGCCGTCTAAGTATCTGGATAGACGGCTTATCGTAGTGTCCAAAAGTAATTCCTTCCCTACCTTTTCAACAGGCGACGAATTCAAGGGTCGTACAACTTTGGAGTTTGAGAACGGCAGTACTATATTGCTACGAGATGTGTCCCAACTGGGAGACGGCAAGGTTGGTCTACAGCTGGAGCTGGAACCGGCAGGCTTTGCGCAGGAAGACGCTGACGGTATGGAGGAGGCGAGTAACGCGTATCCGCAAGTTGAATTTGTCAACGGTGCTACTTATATGGTCGCCGGTCACGTCGATGTATCCACCGATATATGGGATGTGGACAGTGGAAAGCTAAAGAAAAAGGAGCCGAAAATTATACTGAACAAACTGTCCGGAACAAAGGCCAGGCATCCCTGTCCGAGGGAAGGTTGTTCGAAAATTTATAGTACCTTACATCATCTAAAGGTAAAAAAAAAAAAGACTCGTTGCCTTTATAACGCGCGTGCGTGGTCGCCGTGTAAACCGGCAGGCGTGGGTTGTGTGTACAGGTGCACGAGCGATCTCATACCGGTCAACGTCCGTACAGGTGTACCCATCCCAAGTGTAAGAAAAGCTTTTCGACCGGTTACAGCTTAAAAGCTCATTTACGCACTCATACGGGAGAAAAGCCGTATAAATGCCCAAACGAGGCGTGCGACAAGAGTTTTAAAACGTCCGGCGATCTGCTGAAGCATGTTCGCACTCACACCGGCGAACGACCGTTCCTGTGCCCGTTCGACGGATGCGGCAGATCATTCACGACGAGTAATATAAGAAAAGTGAGGAAACGCTCTAGACTATAAACAGACCGTTTTTACCGAAAGCACACGAGAGATCAGCGTAATCCGTTTGTATAAGGTACACGTACGGACTCACACGGGCGAGCGACCCTACAAATGCAGTCAACCCAAGTGTGGAAAGGCATTTGCCAGCGCGACAAATTATAAAAATCACATACGCATCCATTCTGGCGAAAAACCCTACGTCTGTTCGATAGGGAATTGTGGAAGGAGGTTCACGGAGTACTCTAGCCTGTACAAGCATCATCTCGTAAGTAGCTGGACCGTATTCTTTCTTTCGGCGCGTTAGTCCGACGGATACTTTTTTGCGGCGCGCGTACGGTGCGAGATATCTACGCGAGAGGGAGTGAGAAAAGAGGAGAGACTCGGAGAATGCGAATACTCTGTACAGGTTCACACACAACAGCGACCGTTCGAATGCAAGGTGTGCTTCAGGCGGTATCGGCAAAGCAGTACGCTCATAATGCACAAGAGAACGGCCCACGCGTTGGTCGACAGTGACGAAAACGTCGACGTTTTCCTGCAAGAGCACTTGGAGCTGCCGGCTCGGTCGAGTAACAAGCGGAGAAGCGTATCCGTGAAAGAGAACGTAAGAGCATTAAAAAGGACAACCACGGCTGACGATACTCGTGTGTCGTAGATTCGGGCTAGAACCTAACCGATTATAGCAAGTTTATTCCTATACCGTCCTAGGAGGCCTCGAGGAAGGAGGGAGAGACTCAGATCGCAAAGGACGTGGAACGTTTAATGGATGCTGAGCCACAAATTTTACTGGTCGGCGACCCCTCGCAGATTGCCACGCTACAGGTACGTGCGCCGGTAAGGCCCCTCTCCTCGCTCGTGCCTGCGCTTCGCGTTCCACAGATCCTCCCCATCGTGCCATAGATGTCGCCACGTGCATCGCACGATATGCCGTACATCAACTTCCCTTTTGTTTTGACTTCTCCAGAAAATCGAGTTGAATGGTGGATTCGACGAGCCCGTCGTTGATACGACCTTCGAAGGATTGAACATCAAGATCGAAGACATAGAACTCGGATGGAACTGACGGCCGCAACGAGGACGAGGGGGCTGGATTTCGACAGCGATGCCCCCTCTTACGATTCCGTTCTGCTCGTAATTCGGCCAAATCCGTTTCTCGCTACCCCCTGGGCCAGGAGGGAGGGGGGGGGGGTGATCATTCCACGATCAGAAGTAGAGCGTAAATCCCGTTGGAAGATGCAACAACGATTTTACGAGCCTTTCCTACCTGAGGATAGAATATCGCGGGGTACCGATAGGCGATGTCGCGGTGACATAAGAAGAACGACGTCCGTAAAAAGCTGTTTCACCGCCAAGCCTGTCTACCCGGCAGATTCTGTGGCAGTGCCTTGCTTAAAAGTAAGGATCAAAGAACTCGTACTTAGCTGGCCTTTTCGCGGTTTCCGCGAACCGCCAGGGATAATAATCTGAAATCGGAAGAGATATTTTCTAACTTTGTATCATCGATCCGTTCGAGCTGCGAGCGCACAAGGCGCGCATTATCGTTGGCGTATTATCGTACTCCGATCGTCGCCTCGAGACGGACTTTGCCGATCTTGGGTCAGCACGCTGCCTTTCATCGATACACCTACCAAAGCACGCATACCGCCACTTCACCAGAGAACGCGCAATGCGTGCTTTTAACATCTCGAGGGAAATGGTCGGTAATCAGAGTCGCGAGAGAAATGCTGGGTGCGCGTGCATTCTCCTCTCTCGGGTAATTGACGCGTCAACGTAAATTCAGCAATATTCGACAGTCCTGTTTAGGCCGCCCTAGGAATTTAGTTTCGCGTCAGCTTACCACCTGGTTTACGTACATCTCCTCGCCGAATGTTACTTTAAATTCTACCGTAGACAGCGACGTCGAGAGTTCAATTGATCTTACATGTAGAGGAAATAAAAGCGTTCGGCGAAAGGAGGTTTTAGCGTTGTTCCATCACCGCCGTAATACGGTAACGCGTTCTCATCCTCCAGGCCCTCTCCAGCCTTCCATCGCAGATCGTAATTACTGCCCATCCTCCGGTCCTCCCCCACCAGCGAAACACGTTTTTGCCGGGGTGTAGCGCACCAGGCTACACCTGCTCGAGAATGATTTGGTTTTCAGTCGCGCAACTACCGTCATACGCGTTCCAGAGATTGGCACAAATCGAGAAAGATCCATCAGGAAGCTCCACTACGCGTTTTCTTCCGCAAGAGCTTGGAGAACCGGCTTTCGCACGAGAGTCATCCTTTTCCGCTTCCCCGTCGTGGAATCACCTCTGTGCTCGTGGAATGCGTGCGCGCAGTTTCTAGGCGGGGGGTACGGCCCTCCACACCTCGACGGCAAGCGATTTTGTCGTGCTTCGTTAATACCTGGCTAGTGAAAGAGGTGAGATCAAATCGATAATGTTCGATTCATAGTGCGAATCCTCACGATAAGTTCATATCTTGATCGGAATTTGCACTTTTGAATAACAGACGTTACACTGGTTTCGCCGGTGGCGGAGAAGTGTTAGAGGAGCGAGATAATAGAGCGTTTTAATGGGTCCGCAAGACGGAAAGATAGCCACCACCGCGTTGATTATCGATGATCGCAGCCGCCGCATCCTCTATCGTACGGGCCTATATTTGCGATCGTTTATACGATTAGACACCGCGTTCCTCTGTCGTTCCTTTGAATTTGATGAGCAAGCGATACGCGCGTTAGCTCCGATATCGAATTAGATCGTAACTTCCTCGAGTTACCATCTCGGTTTTCCGACGATAATGCCAGCAATTACGAGCCGCGAAATCGAGCTTTGGAATCAATGAATGAATTGTGGGCCTACGCGCGTCCGCGCCGATATTCGACACCCACAGCGAACGTTGTTTCGCCAAAAGCCTTTGAGGAAGGAGAAAAATATATTTCGATTTTACCCACTGTCTATCTTTGTTGCCTCGACCATTTCGAGTGCCTCGTGCCCGCTACGATCCGATAACACGCCGCTTGGAAAAGTTGCCTCGCACGGAGAGAGCGTCATTTCGCGAAATCGGCTTTAATGTACGCATGTAGAACGCATGAAGTCGCTGAAAAGAAGAGGGAGGGGAAGACCGCGAATAAAATCGATAATAAGTCATCGAGTCGTCACGAATGCGTTTTCTTCTCGGAACTCCGTGTCGATGTTAATTTTTCTTCTCTCCGAGGGCAACATTCTCGAAAACGCGTGGCGCTCCTTGGTTTTAACCGCAAATCTCGGCTCCCCACGTTTGTATCTAACGTTCCTCCTTCCCGGTACGATGAATTTGCCCTATCGAGTTCCGCACGAATGCTGCGAATCTTGATCGCTAACAAGGAGTTGTCCGTATGCCTGACGAATGGTGCTTGGGCATTCGCAACGAATCGAAGACCGATCAATCCGCGAGGGATAAACGAGCATACGTGCGATGACACGTACGCGTAGCATAACGTTTTACAACTCCATCGCGATCCAATCTCGTAAAAGATCCGTGCCGATACTACGGATATATCGCGCATCGAATGCATGGTGGTCTGTAAGCCTGGACACGCTGATCAGATTTTTATTCGTATCTACCTCAAGAATCGCGCGCAATGTGTAAAGAAGATAAGCCACTGTATGCGATCGGTAGGATCGGGGTGAAGCACGATTGCCATGATATTTGCGAACGGCTGTGTACCTCTTGTCTTGCGCCAAAGTACATTGCCGTTACTGTGAATTAAATCATAAGTGCGAGGGCCTTGATCGTATCGTCGACACTGCACAATTACCTCTAATCCCTTTTTTCTTTCTCTTTTTTTTCATTCATTTTCGGCACCGATCGCCAAGGTCGTTTGGCCGAGGTCCTACTATTTAGGGTGGGTTTTGAACCACTAGAGCTACAGTACGTATGTCACGTGGAAAGATCAGAGGTGATGGGCGGGATTCAAATCCGCGTGTCCCACGTAGAAGTCCGAGCCTCCATCCACTACACCACCGTAGCTTTCCTGCAGGCATTGTTTCGCGATGGAGGTGCGCAGAGGTGGGATGGAGAGATCCTGAGCTGATCGCTGTCACAGGGTTCGGTGTTCCTAACGCGTGGCAGTAACGAAACACGCAGTTGTCCCAAAACACACCATACTGCTCTATTCGGGTAAAGGAGACAAGTGTCAAATACGTTTCGGAAAAGGGATACGATCGAGAGGCGGTCGAAAAATTGTGTTTGCCTTCGCAAGGTAGAAAGAAATGTGAACTATTTGATTCGATAGATCAACGTAAGTACCGGAAGAAGGTATTAAAAATAGATGAACCAATTTGCACGGTCACGATGCATTGAGATTATCACCAGGCGCGCGCGCGCGTGTTGAATCCTATTGAACTAGCAAGGCTATTAACGTAGCGCCCGTTCTATTCAGTCCTTCGCGATACATTGTATTCGCTCTTTTCGCCGCTCCACCGATTAACGCGCGCGTCGTGTTTTGGCCTTTCTGGACACAGAGTGGAAAATCAAAAGTACGCGTGGGAAAGGACGAGGCGTCACTCGCGTTTTAAGGAAAGGCGGAGGCGCACTCCTGCCAGGTGTCAAGTTTTTAGCTCTCAGGACAGCACGTCCCGATTACTTGCACGAAAATTGGCTTTAACGCGCCGTGTCGTCGCAGATACACGATCAATTCATCTTTCGACGCCAAGTGTAGGAGACGCTAACGGAAATATGGCGACAGATTTCGAGAGGCGGGCATAGGAAATGTCAGAGCTACGGTCTTCTGGACCTTTCGTCGGCGAACAAAGGCATTTGGCGGATATTACCTACCTGTCTATTAATCAATTTCCAGGGCCGAGACGAGCTCGGCACGTCCGCTAACGAAAAATTTCGTCGTTTCGGCCAGCCGGCGAGCGTGCGTCTACGTACAACATTAATTTCCTCAAGTTAGCACGGACGAGTAACAGCCGCGTAATTGCCAACGGTAAATAGAGAAGGAGTCGAGAAACGAGGCAAACAAGATGTATTTTAGCGTCTCGCACGTTACCATACTTTGTACGGGGCTGTGCCGCGCGAGCTTTCCTACGAGGTTTTTCGCGAGTTTTCCTCGCGGATTAAGCGTAACCGAGGGCGCACAGTTTTTGATTCCCGTTAGACGCATACGCATCCATCGATAACGTCTGCTTCGATCGTTCGGAGCAATTCGAGGACGGCCCGTTTCGCAAGAGAAACAACGGCCGGCAGATCAAGACGCGACGCTCGATGCCGGGAGTCGCGCACAATGGGCATGGTCATCTTCATCGGGTCATAAATCATAGACGCGAACGCAAAGGCCGCTATCGATCTTGTCCTACGATCGTGCATATATCGTCTCGTGGCGGTACGCACTCGGAGAAGGTTACGTAAGGAAGATTATCGAAGGACAGGGTGTCCATAGCCACGGAATAAAATGGTACCGTCAGAGCAGCGTGCACCAGTCACACTCTCTTCTCGTCTAAAATAGAAACAAATAGGCACCGCAGCTTAAAGAAAATGATCGGCGCTCTATAATCCGGCCGGAGGTATCCACGCGAGCAGGTACTCGGCTTTTATCCCATTGTCATACGCGCGCATACAGGCATCGTGCTTTCGCGTTAAAAGGAAGGACACGGTGTTGTTCGGTTTGTTACGAACGTTCATTGTATCTTAAAATCGACGTCGTCGCGCATTCTTTCCTACGAGAAGAATCGCTGGCAGGCAAACGAGCAGGTAGGCACGCGACCGGTGCAGTGCGACGCGCGATTTCCCATTAGGTTTTCTCCTGCGAAACTCTTGACTTTGCCGAGGCAAAGCGCGGTCCAGCGGCCCTCGGAGGACACTGTGTCGCCCAGTGGAAGCAGACTCGACTCCGAGAACGAAGCTACACAGGCGATTAGCACATTTCAGATAATTGCACGTTCCGTATAGGCAGGGCGATAATTGAATTTCGGCGAGCGTTCAACAAATTTCCACAACTTCTTTTCGACGCACGCGAGCCGTACCTACGTTCTTTTCTTCGATCGTCGTTATCGCCGTTATCGATAATCTCTTTCTCCCTGGAGCCGTACGAAAAAATCCTCCACCAGCGAGCAGAGAGGCAGACGAGATTATGCGTCGCGTCGTTCGAACGTTTCGTCCGTACGTATCGGAACGGACGGTCAGAGACTCCCGGGAGAGGTCGGCGGTCGAAGAAGGCAGGCGCGAGCGAGAACGAGGCAGGGCGGACGTTCGTTCCCCGGTGGAGCGTACCTGACCGACGGAAGCCCCTTTGGCGCAAAGATCGGAATCGGTGCATCAGAATGTAACGCATCGCTTCTTATCGTGCTTCTTTCAGCATCCGTACGCGGCAACTCCTCCAGTTCCTCGCGTTACTGGGCAGAGCAGCGAGAGAGGGAGAAGCTCCCTAGAAGAGTTCGATATTGCGGGCAAGCGTCATGCCGAGAAGAAGAATTCCGAAGGCCAGAAAATCAGCCCGTGGAATTATCGGGCGATAATACGTTGTCATCGTCGTCGTCACATTTGCCGCTGCCGGGATCGCTCGTGATAATCTGGCTTTAGTGGTTTGGTGGCGGTCGAGCCAAGTAGCCCATTGCCGCGTCTCGCCGCGTGCCTCTCGAAGCGGCACGGAGGATCCTCAGGGCCCGGCATCGATGGCCAACCGTCCCTCAGGGGCCTCGTCGTGGATGGTCTCAGAGTGGAAATCCGACGGCAAGATCGCGCTTCGATGAGGCCTACACTTTCCATTTCGATTTTCTGGGAGCATCAACGCTTTTGGATCGTGCCCAACGCCTTTACGAAGCATGTCGAAGAAACAGTGGATGGTGTTGCTAATGCTGTTCCTGACCTATCTACTTCTAGGTGCTTCTATCTTCTATCACATCGAGAGTCGTCTGGAGATCGAGCGCATACGGAGGGCCAAGCAGGAACGTATAGAGATCAACGGTGAGGGCATTTCGAGGTAGATATTTAACATGGACTTGGAGGTATCGGTCTTTTCGCGGATCGGCCGTTTCATACGAAGCCGCCACTGCGAGCGTCGTTCCAACGAGACGACACGCGGCGTTACGTAAATACGGCCCGATCCCCGTTTGCCCGAGGACAAATGGCTCGATACGCGCCCTTTCCGGATGCGGTCCGAGTCATTGTCTTGCCGCGATTCCGCCGTTGCGATTTGCAAACAAATCACCGATCATCGTATCGACGAGAGCCATGACAGGGCCGACCGACGAGCATTGGCACGTCACGGCGGCCCGCGCTACAAAGCCTCACAGGTTTTCGGTTATGGAATATCCGTGACCTGCCGCTCCTCGAAAACGTCATCGTTGTGCCGTAGTTCCAACAGGGGCGAGAGCACTGTGGTGTCCACGGTGTACATCACGACGAAAGCGCGTCGAAAGTGGTCTCGCCGGTGCATCGAATTTTCCCTCTTGCCAAATGGAAAACTAAGATGGTGATTTTTCAGCGTTACTCGAGCAGCACTACATTCCCAGCCACAGTCACGACCAGGACGAGATACTCGGGAAGCTGACACGGTATTGCGGAAAGTCGGTTTACAATTACAGCGAAGGGGAGGCGGACCCCATAAAGTGGGATTTTTACAACAGTTTTTACTTTGCCTACACCGTAGTGAGCACCATCGGTACGTATCCGAAAGATGCACGGATATGCGAGCGAATGGTGCAAACCATCATTGGGGTTGTACTCGGCATTTTCGCTGCTTCATTCGGGAAACCTGTCTGCCTGGCAGGTTACGGAAACTTGGCACCCACGAACATGCTCAGTCGCATCCTGATGATTTTCTATGGACTGGTAGGGATACCCATGAACGGAATACTGCTCGGTCAGTTGGGGGAGTTTTTTAGCCACGTTTTTGTGAGAGCGCATCAAAAGTACAAGTCTTACAAGGATGGCGACAAGGCCTACTATCATGGGAGGCTGACGTCCTTTGAGACGAACAAAGTCGGGTTGGCGGCCCAAATTTTCATGTACCTGACACCCGGCTTCGTAATGTTCATCTTTTTTCCCGCCTTCCTCTTTTCCCACTACGAAGGGTGGAATTACGACGAGGCGGTATACTACGCATTCGTGACTTTAACCACCATCGGGTTCGGGGATTACGTGGCAGGTAGGTAAGGAGGCGCGAGCGGGGCGGGGGGGGGCGGGGAAGGGCCCACATCGAGTCACGCGAGAGGATAGTCGCGTGCAGTCCGCGTTGACGCGAAAGGATCGTCCGCTCGCATGGTGTAAATAGTTTGTTTCCGTATGCGCAAGCTTTCCTGGCGCGGTATTGGATCGCATTCAAGGAGGTAAGTACATTACCATCGGCGTATCGCGGAAGGTATTGCGGCAAGACGTAGCCAATTTATCGCGAGACGTTGACGAGATACGCGTTACGGTACTGCGGCTCGCGGGACCTTTTATCGCGCTATCGATAAAAGGTTTCGTACCACTCTCTTCGGTGTCCAATCAAAGTCGGTGCAGGGGGGGGGGGGGTATCGCGTTCGTAAAAGGACAAGAAGGTACAAAGAGACGGAAGCGCGAGGGTTCGTAAATAGCGGAACGAGTTTGCGCCAGTACGCTGCTGATGCGCTCTTATTCATGCCGTAGGGCAGGACAATACCAAAGGTAGCGGAATTCTTTTCGCCTTTTACAAAACCTTTCTCATTTGTTGGATCTCCTTCGGGCTGGGATACATAGTGATGATCATGACTTTCATAGCGCGCGGTATGCGCAGTAAGAAAATTACGAGAATCGAGCACAAGTTGGCGATAAATCTGAAACACACGCAAAGCAAGATTTGGAACGAATTTAACAAAGAGATGAATTACTTGCGGCGGGTGTTCAACGAGCTCCAGCTGTCAAAAGTCAAGGTACGGGAGACCTCGAAGGGCTCAGCGACGGGAGAGAAATGAAAAAAGGACTTGGCTTTCAGAGAGTGTACGTCGACGAGTGCGAGTATCACGTACCCGCGGCAATGCTTCCCCGTAGCAGCAGCTTTCCCGATTTGAGAGAGCTCAAGTACGCCGGTTGCGTAGGAAGTGGCGTCCTTCAGAGGCCCCGTCGACGTGCCAACAGCGAAGTGGTGCCTGCGGTAAGCAGATGGATATACTTTTTCTCCATCTCTCTCTCTCTCTCTCTCTCTCTCCCTCTCTTGCCAGTACTCGCCTAGGCGGCGCGCAGTGATTATCGTCGCATCCGTTGACGGGGTGGAAAAATGGGTTCGCAGGAGGACCAAGTGGCACGGGTGGTCTCGGAAACGGATCTTCAGAGAATCGATAAGACGGCTACGTTTGCGGCTCACGCCATGGTGCAGCCCGCGGAATTGTTGGCAAGGCTGGTAAATATTCTCGGGTACGTACCGCCGCCGTCGGAGGACAACGATGCGGCGAACTGCGAAGCGGAGACGGAGCGGGGCGAAACGGCGCTCGGCGGCGGCGAGGGCGGCACGGCCGATGGTGGCGGACCGCCGGCCGGTGGCAACGCGCGGATCTTGCCGTTGTGGAGGATCGGCAGCGAGAGAATTCCCCCGTTTTCGAAACCTCGTTCGAGGGCAGCCAGCGAGGTCCGGCTGCAAGAGGCGAAGAGCAACGACGCGTACGCTCGGAACGTCGAGTGGACCTGGTCCGGGCCAGCGGCATCGAGAAAAATTCAGGAACTCATGAAAGCTCGCGGGGCCGAGTTTTCCGTAAATGGGGGGGATTCGAAAAGTTTTGGCGGCAAGTTTCGCTCCTTGGCCTTCGCAAAGTCCGTGCCGAAGGTGCTCTTTCCACGCTGGCGAAGACACACGACGACGAACAAGAGCTCCGCCGAGTCGGAGGTTCCTTCCTCAAAGAGGCCCGCCGCCGGATTCGATACGGACGTGATCCACAATAGGTACTTTGAACGGCCGGCGAATAGAGGGACGGCGGGAGGCCGAGCGGAGGACGTCGGATCGGCGGCGCCAGAGCGCTTTCTCGCCGATCTCGAAAGCGAGAGGCGCGACTCCACGGCCGGGAAGGCCTACTACACGCACACCGGGGCGAGCAGACCGAGTTTCCTCGATAGCGGCGTCGGCAGTACCAATCTGTTGGAAGAGACGAGCCTGGCGGACTTTTTGCGAGCCGTGGCGGCCCTGCGCGCCAGGGTCGAGACCGGGCCGGAGGATCGAGCGCAGAAACCTCAGAGGAAGATGGGTACGGCCTCTCTGAGTCCGCCGAAGCTTCCCAGCATCTTTACTTTATTTTCACCCCCGCACGGTTCTGTGGGTCCGGCGGGACCGAGGTTATCGGGGGAATGGAAGGGAAGACGAACGTCCGTCGGCACGTTCGTGTCCCCGTACCGACGGGAGACGGGTGCCGCGGGAGGAGGAAACGCGGTGGCATCGAACGTCGGACGCGGCGCTGCTCCGCGGAGATTCTCTTTGAGGCCGGTTCTTTTGCCCAGCGGACAATTCCCCGGCAGCGGCACGGCATCGTCGGGGAAGGAGGAGGCGAGCTACTCTTCGGTGAGCGAATCGACAACGGTAACGCCTTTCCGAGAATCCGCTTTTTCCAAGGCCACCCTCCTTAGCCACACCGCTCGCATCCCCTCGCATCCCCTCGCGACTCCTTCTTTATTCGGCGTGACTTTGCGCAATCTCAGAGGGAGCTCGTACGTTGGAAATGCTTTTAGGACGCGCGGCAGGACGTTGCGAGATCCCACGCAAACACGTTTGTCGTCGAGTCGCCGAAAAGATCCCTGATAGAAACGGAGGGAGGCCCGGGAGTTTCCTCGCCGATGACGCAACAACCAGCGGCGATGGCTCGACGCAGGTTCTCCTTGCGACCGCCTCAGCCCGGCGGCCTTCAGCCGGAGGGCAGCGGCGCCGCCGTCTCGTCGAAGGGTATCATGCCTCGATGGAAGGCCGGTATGTTACAGCGACAAATCGGTCAATCCAATCTTCGTCGGCGAGCAAGGGCTTTCAGTTTGAGCGACGTTTACACGGACTATCTCGAGAGCGGAGGCGGTCCCAAGGATTCGACCCGCATCGCACCATCGGGCGGCGATGTAGCGCTGCAGCATGGAGCAGGGGGGGCTACCAGAGGCGAGAGCAAGGGCCTTGGGGACGATCCGTCTGTGGTGTCGCCGAGAGAACCTTGGCGGAACATTGCGGCCAGGTCAGAGGAGAGCGCTAGGATCGCAATGCCCGCCGAAGAGTATCCATCGGTCATGCCGGTAATCCCTTCCGAAGCTTCGAGGGGGGCTCCGCTCGAATGGGTGGACGTTTTCTCCGTTCCGATCGTCGAGGCCGAGGGGCCACGGCTACGGGAGATGAGGATCGAGGAGCGTAAGTCCAGCGTGCCGAGCACGACGTTCGTCTGACTCGATACGGGGCGGTGCCGCGCCTCCGAACTTTTTCGAGAAGGGCACAAGTCGCGCGCGTCCTGCCCGGCAGGATCCGTGGCACGGAAAAAGCGGCCGCGGTATCCCCTTGTTTGCACGGATCAACGTGCAACGATGGTGCCAATGCTCCGTGAAGCGTAGAGCACTTCTTTCGCACTCGCTTTCGCGCGGTATACCGCGGAACACAGAGACGGGGAGTCGGCCGCATTACGGGACAGGGAAGGCGACTTTCGAATTCCTTCGGATTTGCGAACGCTGGCTAGGACTCGGAGAATAAAGGAAAAGTGAGAGGATAAAAACGAGGCCTCGAGCATCGTCCGTCCCTTGGTTCCTCCGCCGCTTCCTTCGTATTCAGGTCGTTGCCACGAGGCTCGCAAGATGGCGGAGGTTGTTTTTCTCTTTCCTCGAACTCGATAGCACTTTTTGGCGTGCGACGTGGGGGGGGGGTGAGACGTCGCGCAACGTGGAAAACTGCCAGGTTTTATTTCGTGGTTAGGTGCAATAAATAGAGTTTTGGTCGGTAAGAGCGTCGAACGTAGAGGTAGCACGGAGCGTAGCTCTTGGGGAGCAACGAACGTGCTACGAGCAGGAGGGGTAGTCTCGCAGCCGGCGATTTATCTCGTCGACCAGAGCGGCGCGCGGAACCAAAGTTTCCAGCCTGGAGGACACCGTTCTCAGGGTTACCTCCCCTTTGGCCAGTTCCGACTCGCCGATGATGACGACCAATGGTATACCGTTCTCCTCGCAGTGCTGCAGTTGCACCAACAATCTCGCGTTTTTCTTGTACGACTGTTCGGCTTTGAGCCCGGCTTCCCAAAGTTCCACCAAGATCTTCATACGCTCCTCGTGGAGATTCTTCTGGGCGCTCGCGACGAACACTTGGACCTCAGCGGCCCGGATCTTTAGGTCTCGATCGGCGAGTTTCGCTTCCAAGACGCTGAATATACGTTCGACGCCCAGAGAAAGCCCGACGCAGGGGACGGTCTTTCCCTTGCCGTCGAACATTCCTACGAGATCGTCGTAACGGCCACCACCGGCCACGCTGCCGACGCCGGCGGTATCATCTGAGAAGAGAAGAGGAAGAGGGCACCGAGAAGACGCGCGACGTTAGGCATCTCGAGAGGGACGGAGGAGAAAGAGAGGCAGCGGCGTTTTACTCACCGAGCAACGTAGCTTCGTATATGACACCGGTATAGTAGTCGAGACCTCTCGCGAGGCTGAGGTCGAACCTGAGGTTGTCCGTTAGCTTAAAGATGTCGCAGTATCGGAACAAGAGTTGCAGAGAGTCGAGGCCCGACACGGCGGCGGGTTGTTTCATCAATTCGGCGTCTCGTCGCAAGTCGTCTATCAACGAGACGCCTCCGGACCTACATACGTAGCCTTGGATACGATCAGCGACGGAACTCTCGAGGCCCTTTTCCTCGGTCATCTCCTTCCTTACCTCGAGCCAGGTCGATTTGTCGAGTTTGTCGATCGCGGAGCATACGGCGCGAAACTTGGCCTGCGGCACGCCGCAGCTGGCCAATATGCCGTCCAAGAGGGACCTATGGTTGATCTTGATGGAATAAGGGCCCAAATCCAAGCATTCGAGGGCTTCGGCAATGACGCGGATGCACTCGGCGTCGGGTATCATGGGGTCGTATCGGCCGGCTATGTCGAAATCCTTAACAGAGATGCGCGTGGATCATTAGCGCGACGCGTCGTGGCTAGAGGGGATTCTCGTTTCTTCCGGAGGAACGCATACAACGTACACACTGGTAAAACTCTCTATATCTGCCCTTGGTAGTGGCGGGATTGTCCCGGCGATACACCTTGCCTATGTGGTACCTCTTGATGGAGGCGATCTTGCCCATGGCCAGGTACCTGGCGAACGGTACGGTCAAGTCGTATCTGAGCGCCAAAATTTCTCCTCCCTGATCCTTCAAGTCGTAGATGAGCTTGAAATCCTCTCCGTACTTTCCCATTAACACCTCCTAGGGGAAAGGGGAAAAGAGAAGCGGGTAGAAATTAACGGAGCGAGGCTCGGGCAGGGGGTACCTTGAGCTCGAAGACGGGCGTGTCGAGAGTGACGGCGCCGTGGCGCTGGAAGACGGAGACTATCTTGCTCAAAACTCCGAGTCGCAGGGCCATTTGGGCCGGATCGTAATCTCTGGTACCCTTGGGTGTTTTCAGGTTAATCTTGGAGAGCGCCATCTTCTTGTCAGGCGCAGAAGAGTCGGAGGTAGGCATAGGGCAGCAGGGGTCCTTTCCTCGCTGGGGGCAAAAAGACGGACGGATGGGCTAGAAAGTCGGTAACGAAAAGGGGGGGGGGGAGAGAGAGAGAGAGAGTTCCTCGAGAGGCAGATCGCGTATCCCTTTGCAAGGAGAGACGGTACGGACGGCCAAGGTTCGCCTACCTGTAGTGCGGATGCGTCGGCAGCGGCGCTGGTGACGGCGGTCCCGAAGCGTCTCAGCGAGACGAGAAGGCGGACGCGCGCCATGCTCGGCATATCAAGAGGGGGGCTGTAGCCAAGTGGGGAGAGAGAGAGCGAGAGAGAGAGAGAGAGAGGGGAAGAAAGAGCAAAGAAGAACGGTTTTCGTAACAAATCGTGAAAGCAAACTGGCAAAGGAAAGAAGGGATTTTCTCGCCGGCAAAGAATCCTGGAACGGTCGCCGATCGGCTCACCTTTGGATCGCGAAGGCAAAGCTCGTTGAGCCGTCGAATCCTGTCTAGCAGAGAAGTCGGAGATTCTTCCGCAGCAGGAAAGGTCGAGCGCTCCTCGGGAGCAAAACTTTGAAGGTTAGCGAACCACCTGGCGAGATGGGGCCACTCGGGGATACGGTCCGAACAAGCGGAACACGCTTCGAAAAGGCGAACGTCATCGAGGGTAGGGGTCCATCCGGAGACGTAGCTGAGGTCGGCGAAATCGTGGTTCAGGCCCTTAAACTCGAGCTCTATCTCGGAGGCGAGGGTGAGCGCCTAAAAAGACACAGCGTTCCTGGAGTTTTATCGGACACGAGAAGGCGAGTAGTCACGTAGACGGACGTGCAACGACTCGTCTACAGGAGAGAGAGAGAGAGAGAGAGAGAGAGAGAGAGGGAGGAAGAGTCATCTTAGGGAGCGGTACGAGAAAGAAACGAGCGAAACGATGGAAGAAAGGACAGAAGAAGCGAGCGAAAGAACGAACGAACGAACGAACGAACGGGGGGAGACGAGGCGCCTTGGAAGAAAATTGCAAAAGAAAACGAAGAAAACGATCGGTCGTTGGCGTAGACCAGCTTTGCGCGACGAGGATCTAAAGCGAGGGATATCGCGACGCGGGACGAGGCGAGAAAAGAGAATCGGGCGGTAACCATATGCGCGACAAAGGGAGGTCGCTTAGGCAGCAAGGTGGGGTACAGTACCTGCTGCGAATCGTCGATAGACGGCAGTTTCGATCCCGGCATCGTCGTTGCCCGTTCTTTCGTTCTTTTTGGAAAAACGTCAGTACCGGATTCGTCAAGGGTGAATCTCGGAAAAGGTGCACCAATCGTTGGGAAGGTTCGATCCGAGACGTTTAGAACAACACGGCATAACTACGGCCTCCTAGCACGGTTATACCGAAGTGAGCAGGTGATGGACGTGGGGCGACGCGCGATATCGCGAGTGGAAATTCGATCGAACGATCGGTGCGCCGCCGAAAGCGCGACGGTGAGAGACGAATAAATCTAGGTGAAAAAAAAGGAGGGGGGGTGAGCAGGAGCGAGTTTGTTGGTACCCCCGAATCGTTCCACCGATGTCGGGATTCTCTGGCGGAGGAATGGAGAAACCTCGGCGAAAAAGAGACGAATCGATATGACAATAGTGCGTGGGACAGAGACCGGAAATTTGGACGAGGCGGACTTGGATATGATTTGTCGAAGCGAAAACGCAATAATTTTGCTACGAATTCTTACCGAAGATATCGTAGAGGTGTAGGAACAAGCACTCGAGACGGGTTTTTAAAAATTGGCCGTGACCTCCCCCAAAATAAACGCACATTCTCCCGCGACAGGGATCTTTTATTCTACCTTTTTTCCAAATCCGGGTCCCGAGACAGCGTGCGCAGAATTCTTTCGATCGCGAATATCACAATGACTACAGTCACCTCGGTCGTCCACAGAGGTCTCCGGCGCAGCGCGGCTGTATTTACCGGCCGCTCTCTCTTCCGTCAGCGTCCGCTCTTTTATTCTCTCGCACGCAACGTATCCACGCTCCGTAACGCACGGATACTCGCGAACAAACGACGTTCTAAAACCGAACAACAACGGAAACATACGCGCGACGTCGCGCGTGCGAGAAGCGCCGAATCGGAGAGCCGGTTTACGACGAAACACCGACGACGATGTACTCTTGAAAATAAAGATGTCGCGAAACATATCTCTCTCGTGTTTTCATTGGAAAGAATCCCCAAACCCCTAATAAATAGCAGCGGCGAGTCTGTCGGCAGCCCCGACTCGCCTAGACGATTTCCGAGGTTTCTCGAGGAAAAATCGAGAAACCTCGGAGAGGTAGAGCGAAATCGATGCAACAGCGCGCGGGACAGAGAGCAGAGATTCGGAGGAAGCAGTTTCTTTTTCCGGTGCTTTCTTTTCCAAATTTCGGTTCCGTGACGCGTCGCGCAGAATTCTCGCGAGTACGAAAAGCACAAATATCACGCGTTTATCTCAAAGTCGTGGCGAGAAAAGTCATCGAACGCTTCGCAGAAGCACACCGAAAGTAGCGCCTCTATCGGAGGTAAAGCAAAACAAGGGCAGGGCCGTGGTTATAGTTTCATGGCCCCCGGTGCAGAAAATTAAATTTTCCTTTCTCTCTTTCGCCTACAATTTGGAAAAAAACGGAAAATAAACGCGACGCTCATCGTCAGGAGGAGGAGACCGAACTAGTGGAACAGTTCGTTTTTGGAAAAATTATTAAAAAAAAGTTCCATCGTTGCAACGAACAGATTCGTACCTCGTAGATCTTTGTCGTCCAATTTATTCGTAAAATTTACAAAAAGTACGTCTTTTCATTTTTTTTTTCTTTTAACACGTTAAGCGCCCCGCCCTAGGGAAGAGAAAGAATCTTAAAAGAGCATACGGGGCAGTCGAGAACGAAGGGTCAGGGAGAGGAGTAGGGAAAAGCGAATCACAGAGAAAACAGTCAGAGTAGAGAGTGAAGGGTCAGAGCGCAAAGTCAGAATCAAGGTGCAGAGTAGAGAGGAAAGAGTCAGTGCGAGAGTACAGAGTCAGTGTGAGAGCACAGAGTCAGAGTCAGAATACAGTCAGAATCAGAGCACAGAGTCAGTGTCAAAGTACAGAGTCAGTGGCAGAGTACAGAGTCAGTGGCAGAGCACAGAGTCAGAGTCAGAATATGGAGTCAGGGTCAAAGTAGAGAGAACAGAGTAGAGAGCAGAGCAGAGTCAGGGTAGAGAAACATGCCGCGTAAACCTAGTACAGGAATAAACTATCTTTCTTTATCAACACGAGTCGCTCGCGAAAAAATACCGGAATTCTAAGCATCCACGCAAAAAATGGAAAAAATCCTTATCAATCCCTACATCTTTATCTCGAAAGACGCCAAACATTTCAAAGTCGAGGAATATATCGGAGTTTGCGCCAAAAAAAATTAGGATCGAAACAGCGAACGGCAAGGAAATTCCACGCACGAGGGATACGAGTCGTCGCGACGCAAAACGCGAC